>QOKR01000041.1:0-128413 GCA_016880985.1 Phytophthora idaei
CATAAATAACAGTTCTCATTTTAACCCAAAACGGCTTTTAGCTTTTCTTATTTTAGTAAATCTATACTTTCGGACGAAAGTATAGTTAACCTAAGTTTAAGCAAACTACGCTTCCTCGTACACGTGCGCTAACGTGTAAGCCGAAGTAGTGGGCACAGAGTTGGCCCATTACAGATCTCATCCACGACTTCTTTCATCACACTTCGAGATGCGTGGCGAGCTCGCATCATCCCGTTCGCCGTACCTAGAAATGCAGTTTTGGGGTGATGACGGTGCTGTGGCATCGTGGACGCTGGCAACAGAGCTGTGACTCACCCACTATCAGTTCGAGTTGGCATGGGGGACAAGCCCAAATACTTACGTCAGACCATCGTGCTGTATCGCTTGGTTCGCAGCGATCATCTTAAATACGTACGTCGCCGAAAGCTATCACCGCCCAAATTCAACTACTGTACACCTGCCTATCTCACCACCATGTTTGACTATTGTGATCGTTCGAGAACGCAAGTTAATGTTGAATTAAAATGCCTTACGAGTAAAAGAAGCTGCCCACCAAGCCGAGTGGCAGTGCGTGCAGAACGTGCAGGGGGCGCTACTCCTACGTGAGCCACACGACCCGCGAGATATCGTGGCAACTGCCCTCCCCACTATGGACCCGCTTCCGCCCGGCTGGTAGGAGCTCATTGACGGTTGTGAAGGCATCTACGCTGTGGACCACAACACGCGCTCCGCCGCTAGTGGTTAGAACGCGAGCTTCACACGCTCGAGATCGAGGGTTCGATTGAGCTTTGTTTGACCTGCACGCTACGCCGCACAGGCGGTTAGTCGGTGCTGTCGGGTCGCCCTTGCTCAAGAAAATAATATTCCTCTTGTAGACAATGCCAGAGGACGCGCGACACGCGACTCGCGTCCGGCTCCCTTTTGGACGCCGCCAGCAACGGCTTCGCCGGCAGCGGCAAGGGTGGGCTCCCCGTCGCTATAGGGTCACTGCGAGGGACATGAGCGACGGAACGATCAGGACGATCACGTCTACGCTGCTGGGAAGATCCAGGGATGAGTCCAATCTGGGAGACACCGCCCACAGAGTCGACGGTGCTGCCTGCCGATGCGGAGGCGTGGTCCACAGCCCATTCAGAGGACCTGCCGTGACGCTCCAACCGAACGGAGAAGGCGGAATGCTAACCAGATCTGGAACACGTGACGGCCTCGAAGGAGGGCACGGTGTCTGCAAAGAGGAGGCTGTTGCGCCTTCGATTGCAGTGGGGGAAGAGCGGGGTCTGACCAAGTCCGTCCTGCAGCAGCGCATGTCGGGCGTGCAAGGAAGCAGCTTCAACACAGGCAACGTGCTGAGATGCTATTTCGTGCCGAAATTTGTGCGCGACGACGACTCGCCTGCACCTCGGCAGTGTGGCATGCAGCTTTCGGCACCTTTCGACGGTGTCAACCAGTTTTTTGCTCGAATTCAGAACATAGCATGACAGTATATTTTTGCAATCAATGTTTACCGTTGCATAATGGGGTAAACATGTTTCTCCCTTGTGCTATTTTGATAAAACTTACATTTTGCTGTCTTCACTTCTCGAGTACGAGCACATCGGTCCTGTGGCAAACCCGTTTTCGTTTTGGTAGCAACCTTTACATCTGATGCTCCTGGTAAAGCATTAGCTTCATTGGATTCGGTCGTGGAAGCTTCAGTTTCACCATAGCTCTGTGGATCTTCATAGCGAAAACTCTCGTACTTGACTTCGGTTGTAGCACCGTTCAGCATTAACATCGCAGAGGGCACCCAGGTCAGCAAGCTCCTTAAGGAACCATGAAACGACTATCACGCTCACTTGCTGTATTTCCTGTGGTGTGGCTGCCCGATAACTCACGAGCTAATTGCATAATGATAAACAACACCTGGCCGGTTAGTTCTTATTGTTGTTGAGGGCAACAATGCAGGTAGTACGGAATCTACTTACCTTTAGCCGTCCGCTGCTTGCTCCCAATGGAGATTGTTGTCTTCGTATTGACCATGAGGCCCTGGTTTAGGTGCCAGAATGTGTTCTGTACTGAATTTTCTAAGGGTTCCTATTGGTCAAAATATGTAAGGTATCACGTAACATTTTCAGGTTTCGTGTTCTGGAACTCTGATTTTCAGTCTGCACGCAGAGATGTTCTGACTGGAGCACATTTGTGCCTCGAAGCCTCTGCTTTTGTTAAACACAGAGTTTTGTGCGCTCGCCCCTAAAACATCACACATGTGCTGCTCTCTAGTTAAATCAAGATAGAAGGCCACCATCCACCATCATCATTACATACGTCAAGACGTAATTAAGTCAACAATCCACGAGCGCAGTGGCGGAGGCTACAAACTAATCCATTCACGTTTGAAAACTGACATGTGAAGAGATTTGATGTAGAACGGAGACAGCAATGTAATTACAACAAGTTTCAATTCTGAAACGACGGAGGAGACTCTCCTGACCACGAAGTTAGTTCATGGAATACAGCATTGTGGGCAATGTGACTGTATGAAGATATGCCCTTTTTTTAGAAATGTCAGTGCACAAATGGCTACATCCTCTCTAAATGGATATGCTTCAATACTTTCCTCTCATTACTAACCATTTTGTCGCTGTACGAGCGCATCCTGTCCCACGTGAACGCCTCGGAGATTTACCGCAGCTCCAACGTTGGTCGTCCTGCAAGAGGAATATTCCGCTCAGGACAAAGCCGTGGGCGACGTTGTTGCAATTTACGCTAAGGTGGAGGAAGTGCGCGATGCCGTGAACCAACTGGAACAGGGCAACGGGGTCCACCGGGCGCAGCGAGACGCTCCCGGAAGTGATGGACAGCACAGTGCATTTGCAATAGGAATCGCACAGTAAATTGAAGGGATTGGTGGGTACAACGAAGGTGGAAGACTTGAATACGATGATGATAAAGAAGAAGAAGACTCGAATAAACTCAAGAAGGAGAAGCTAGTGGAGCAGCCGAAGCAGCCTAGAGTGAGTGAATCTGCTACTGCTAGTGACAAGAAGGAAAGCGCGGATCTGTCTCTCGCTCACGAGGCTCTCACCTCTCTTTCGAAGATAACGAAGGTCAACAATAAGCTCCAGTTTAAGATGAAGGATCAATGGGCGGAGACGCTGTTCAACCTCAAGTTGATCGTCAATCGCCTGTCAAGTCGTGATGCTCGTACAACAGATAAACCGGGAGCTGGGGTATCAGCTCGCGCACTGGAATCTGCTGTGGTGGCCTTCAGAAAGCTTGAGTGGACGCCTGAACTCGCGAAGGAAATGCGCGCCTTGCTCGCTGCATTGTCCGACGCTTGCTCCAAGAACGATGTGCTAAGGTTTTAATTTCACCGGTACGACGTTGACGGTGGTGCTTGCTGCGTGGTTGCTGACTGTTGTTGTTGTTTTTTATGGACAGACTTCGAGCTCAACTCGAGAGTCTCGAGATGAACATGCCACAAGAAAAATCTGCTACTACAACGAGTACCAAGTCGTTGGATTACCAGGTTTTGCTTTTCAAAAATCTGGTTGACCAGGTGAAGAATCTGCCAAGAAGCGATCGAGTTGATCACGTGATGGCAAGTGACTACACCGGCGCACACCAAGCCGAGGTTCGCCACTCTGCTAGAGCCGTGAAGCACTGGATTTGCGCAATTCCATTCCGGGATGAGCTGGGCAACGTGTACGAATCCTATGCGAACAGTTTTGCTGAGTATTGCAAAAAATCTCAACTGCAGCACCAACCAAACGTACGAGCAAGATTTTGAAATGAAAAATACGTGAACAGACGCCCAGATAACGTATTTCCTCTGACATGTCGATAGTCTACTTCGCACGCTTGATTTGAGAAGCAATTAAACACATCTACAACGACAAAAAGAATGCAAGATCGGCTGGAGGCGATAATAGCCGGTGTGGGGCAGTGGCAGGAAGGCACGTTTCTTTCTTTGAGTCAACTGGAAAAAGGCCATCAAGGGATTTGGCCACGTAACTTGTTATTCGTCAAAGGATTGGGACCACTTGCGGACTCCAACTCCCGCTTGTGCGTGGAGCGGTTAACTCGTTGCATCCACTTGATCCCACAAAAATCCCACCGCGAAAAGTACCTGAAGACCATCAAGAAGTGGAAGAAAAGCATTGGCAGGTATCATTGACAGCGCGACGATAAACTCAACTGGGCAGTCGAAATAGGTGTTTCGTTGGCATCGCCGCGGTTACTACGTCTACTTCTACCACTGTGCTTTCAGTGCTGACATGGCGATTAAGTGGAAGGCTACAAAGTGATCTACTGTAGAATAGATTGGACGACTAATGGTCCGCCAAGACAGACAAGTTGGAGAAATGGCAGCTCATGGTCTGCAACAATTACGAGTCTGCGTGAGAGCTGGTTTCAGCAGTACTTGACGAGCGGGTACCTATCTCCACTCAAGATGCACTGTCGCTGGCAAGATTGGCTGCCTGTACGTGGTCGACCGACCCATACAAATGTGAAGGGCCATTGTGCTAACGGGATCAGTGATGCTTCGCGCTGGTGGAGACTTCACCAACTGCGAATTCCCCCCCCACACACACACACACACACGACACTGGATCGAAAACGTTTTTTATTCGACTACGTCATCTTTGAAAGATAAAATGAAAGACGACGTAGCCAAGTAATAAGCAGTCCGTTTTGGCGTATTTGCTGCTCGCTATTTGCCTGCATGGTCTACACTGCTTCTTGTTCGAACTGATGCAGTTGTAGATATCTTTGTGTACTAAGTATTACGTCTGCCAACGTTGAAGTAGTTTCTTTCAGCGAGGGACAAGGATTGTACTGCTGGGTGTCGTTGCTGATGGGTTCGTCTTTCGAGTCAAGGGATTACCGACGCGCAACACTCACACGTTTGACGCTCTTGGTCGAGTGATGCTCGGATCCTTTCCCGGTTGCCTGCATGAAGCGCTTGATTAACAAAACGTGATTCCTCTGAGGCATGTGCTTCGCTGTTCCCACAGTGGCGCTTGATGTGCTTGTCAAGCTTCCAGCCACACTCTCCGCTGGTCGCACGGATATTTGACTTGAAGTGCTGCTGTCGTACGAACTGCGGTGACGACTCGACTTGCCATGCTTACGTCGGTGTCGAGACATGAGTTTGGCTCGAGCTAGATCCTGTGACGCAACGTCGTCTTCGATGACTTCCTCGTCTTCGTACTCAATGGCAGTATCCTCAGATTTACGCGGGGTCGCTGGACGGCTCGTGTGGGGTGACAATGGCGTCTGTGGTCGGCTCGTGTGAGGAGACAATGGAGTAGCTGGACGACTCGTGTGGTGGGGTGACAGTGGGGTAGATACTGGCGCTCTCGGAGACATCGGACGAGTGGGAGACACAATCCGTGGTGATGTCAGTAGAGTTGCTTGAACGGACTGTGGCTCTGTCGTCCGAAGCTTACGTGGACTGGAAGACGCTAATGGACTGGTAGGGGACAGAGGGGTGGTTCTACGAGGGCTTGGGACGTGTGGAGAGTTGATACTGCTTTCAGAGGTAGCCACCGGGGGGCGAGAGGTACGCGGGGGTCTAGGAGTGGTGGGTCGAGGAGATGCCTCATCAATTGAAGAGCTGGTTGACGGTCGAGTTCCTCCAGATGTACTGCTCCCCTCGATGCGACTGTCGAACGACGGCGTGGTCTCTTCTTGCATCTCCTGGAACGAGTGAGACACGTAATGTCCTCGTGTGAACCGATGCGACTCGATGAACTTGGGCAGCATGATCAATCCGTTTTTCGATCGCTTGACGTACTCGAGTTTCTGTCTGTGACGCTCCTTCTTGAACTTCTCCGAGTGAGACCAGTGATCGCCATCGTGAGTGTAATCTGGCGGCAGTATCTTGTTGCAAAACTCCTGCAAGTCCAAGTCATTGCTGTTGTCCGTGTCATATCGTTTAAAAAGGCCCAAGCATTGAGGTGGCGTCAGTCGAAACCCAAGAGCAAGAAGCCGCTCTCGAAACTCGTCCATGGTCACGTGACTCGCCTTCTTAAAGATCTTGTACGCCTGACGGAACGTGTCCGAACTACGTGACGTGGTCTGCATAATTTTATCTCGAATGCGCATCTCGATGTCGTCTAGACTCCAGCTCTCCATCTCAATCTCCGTCATGTATTGATCCGGATTCGCCAACGCTTCTTCTTTCTTCTTCTTGGCCGCAATCCGATGCATCTCGTCCGCAGCAGCCACCCACGAGATCCCCATATAGTCAGGAGGTAGAACTCCATGAATGAACTCGTTCAGATCAATGTCTCCGCTCCCATCCTTGTCAAAGCGACGGAAGAGAATATCCGACTGGACTCGTGTCAGCGCTAAGCCAATCGCCTCAAGCGCTGCGTGGAACTCGTGTGGCTTGATCCCGTTGACTTTCTTGAAGATACGAAAGGCCTGTCGGAAGCAATCCGAGGAGCGAGACGTGCGCTGCTCAATCTTCTCGCGCAACATCCGCTCAATGTCTGCGATTGTCCACGATTCCTGCACGGATGCCACTGCCATCGAGTAGAGTTTTCGCCGCGAATCTTCGACCTTCTGTCTGTCTTTGACCGACAGCCAGAACGACGTCGAGTTGTCATCCAGCATGACTCCTTGCACGAATTTGTTCACGCCGAGATCGCCAGTTTTATCAAAGTCAAAAGTAGCGAACAGATGCTGCACCTGCTTCGTCGACACCTTCAAGCCAAGTTTCTTCATGGCAGTACTCAAGTCAGTGCATGAGATTCCGGTAGGCTTGCCGAACAGCATGAAGGCTTGTTGGAATCGGTCTGTTTCCTCCGAGAGCTGGTCCATTCTTTCTCGTATTGTCGCCACAAGCTGCTTGGTCGAGAGAGAAGGCTCCTGGTCAGTTGAGCTCGTGTCAGATCTCGAAGATCTGGCACTATTTGGACGATTCAGTGCTCGGTATTCCTTTGAAAAAAGCGTCGTAACAAACTCAATAGTATCAATCACTCCGTCTCCATCCTTGTCGAACCGAACGAATAGTTCTCGACATTTTGGCGGCGATAATTGGATCTGCAGCATGCCCAAGTGCCGATGGAAGTCTGCAAACGTGATCGTCTCTAAATTTGTGAAAAAGCGGAAAGATTGGGCTACGTGGTCTGTACTCCCACGGGGCATTTTCTCTTCGAGTTTGCGAGCGACGCACTTCTCGAGTTCATCCAGAGCCATGTATTCGTACATAGGAGTCGAAGTCCTCGGGCTTGACGCATTATTATTCGTCGGACCCGACACTCGAGGTGACTTTATTCCAGGTCGATTGGTGCGATCACGCACGGTGGGGGAGCTGGTCGCTGCGATTAAAGGCGGCTCATCGGGCGAGAAAAAAGTTTCTGGAAGAAAAACCCGCTGCGCAAACGTAGGATAGTCGATTTCACCCAGATCTAGCTGGTCAATGCGTCGAAAGAGTTCATTGCACAGGCGTGGAGTCGCCTGCAAGCCGAGTCGCACGACCTTGTAATGGAAACATTCTTGGGTGATAGTGTTGGTCGTCGTGAAGAAGCGGAAGGCCTGGCGCGAGTAGTTTTCGTATGCGTTGGAGCTCGGAATGCTCGGGTCGACCGTGCAGAACATGGCGTGGACCGCTTTACGCAGTTCCTTGATCAGTGCATCGACAGTTGTGATATTGGACGACAGAACTGGGTCAGTGTTCGGCACCAAGCGCGGAATCCTACCCGCCGGGCGAGCTGGACGGCTTGATCTCGTCTTGTCGAGGGCATAACCAGCGCCACTCAGCGCGAGGCTGCCCACAGGAGGCCCCTCCATATTCCCCGAGAAAAGGACTTTTACCGAGAGGCTGAAAGGAGTTGAGAGCGACGCCACAATAGCCCCCAAGTTTTGCCTGCGCATGCCACCAGTGAAACGCCCACGCCCACTACCATCAAAAGCCCTGGCCTAGTGTTTGTGCATTTTTAGCCACGATATTTTTTTTTCACACCACGGATACTGAAGACGTCGAGCAGGTATATATATAGTCAGGAAGAGAAAAAGTACTGCGTTCCTCAGAAATCCAGTCTGGGCTGTATTGTTCACGTGAAATTCTAGCTAGCATACGTGAGCTGCACAATCTCGCGGATGTTCGACTTGCAGTCGCGCTCTTCCCATACAGTTTCAGCTCGGAAAACCCCGTCGGCCTGCACGAGGCCCACAAAGTGCTGCACGCTGCCATTGGTACCGAAGTAATATTTCTTGGCAGCCACAAGTGCACGAGCGTTTGGAGAGCGACGCAGATGCCGCTTGATTGTCTACAGAATTTCATACAATTCATAAGTCATTTGGTGCACGGTAAGAGCTTGGGTTAGTCACTGAACGCACCTGGTACAATTCTACTGCCACGTTCTCTGTGTAGATGGTCTCAGCCGTCAAGATGAGGTCGAACTCCATCTGATCTTCAGTCTGATGCTCCACGTCTTTCATGTATTGGGACATACTAGTCCATGCTCCAGCATAGAACTCGGCTTTATTATATAGATGCTCAGCGTTCTGGTGCACATTCGGACACGTCGTGAGCTCCAGCACCTCCTTGTTGTAGTCACTGAACACGACGCGCTCTGCGCCTCGCTGCAGTGCGTGGATGCCTGGTAATCCGTGACCACAGCCCAGTTCCAACACAGTAGGAGGCATCTTAAGCTCCCCCTGACGCAGCTGCGTCTCCACGAACTTGACGAGGTCTATAGCGCACTCCCAGAGCTTGAATCCGCCCTCGTAGACGCCAGTTTCCACGTCGGATGTCGTCAGAATGGAGCTGATGGCGCCTGTGCGGGTCTGGAAGTCCGCGTCCGTAGTGTTGACGATATCGAACGTCATGTCGCCAACTTGCACGGTGGAGAAGGCGGAAGAGGACGGAGGCCACACGAACCTCTCGCCGTTGCGCATGGGCGTCGAGGCATTAGAGGTGGACGGAGCTGCAGGCGCAGCAGAGGTGCCATCGAGCGCAAAGTTGAACGCGAAAGACATTGCTACACAATGTAAGTGGACACTGTGATGATTGAAATGGTACCTCTTTAGCGGCACACATGGTACAGTGTACTGTGCATGAATTTGACGAAGTGTATATCTAGGCCTCCACGCAGGGATCTGATTGGCTGCTCGACCAATTAAAAAGTGCATATGGGTATTTTAAAAATTGCCCAAAACGACTTTCCATTTTACTCGATAGAGAACCAAGATAAAAGGAAAATGGTGATGATTTTCCCTATCCCTCTAGATAACATGACCCGACGCGCGAACAGGCCCTTAGAGCAGCTCTAATAGAGCTATGTAACGAAGTGTTGCGTGAGCTATAGTAGTGGCCATGCAAGGCATTGCCTTATCACTTCGCTCTTCGCAGTTGATGTAGTTTGGTTGTCGTCGCAGCTCTCGTCTGCGCTTGTTGCTTGCTTCGGTTATCCAATACTTTCGTGAGGCTTGCGATGCTAAAGATACGATGTGGATACTAATAGTCAGTTTTAGGGTATGGTATAATATATAAAAAAGTATCCGCTACATTCCAATCTATACCTGTCGATGCAAATGCACAATAACAGCCCCTCCAGTATTTCAGCCTATCAGGATCAATCATTGACCTAATTTACACCAATGAGAATACCCCTGTATTGGAATCTTTCAAAAATATTTTGTATTCAATACAATTTTTTAGACAAATGCATTTTCTAAAAATATCCTAAAGTTTCCGACGGGGCTTTCGCTACAGAGACAAAAGTGCGAATTACTAACCATGTCGATAGCATCATTGGCCCCTGGCGACAGCAAGAAGGCGCGGACAACAACATTAAAATCGTTCACCACGTTCCTGGGTGCCGAAAGTATGACTCTCGCAGCAGCTCACCAACTTATCGACGCTGAAAAGTCAGGTAAAGTGCTGCGCATTATGTTAGACAAATATGTGTATTAATTGGCTAGGTTGAAAGCAAAATTTTAGCGACCAATACATTTCTTGCATATTATGGGGACATAAAAAAACTGGTTAGTGGATAAATACCCGGTACAGTGTGGGTTAGTGAAGCTCCAGCTTCAAACGATTCTCTCCGGACTAGGGAGGTACTGCGCCAATCGAGAAGAAGAAGCGGCAACGAACGAGTAGCGCCACCATGCTCAAAACAAGATTTAGAAGCAATTGTGCGAATACTATACACTACCGCGTCGAACGAGAGCGAATATCTCGATTATGCTCTAGTTGTTATCATGTGGTGTTTGTACGGCCGTAGTTCAGATGCGGAACAACTCGAGAAACAACAATTTCCTTTTTCCCGGGTACGCAGTGCTTGGGCTGACAATCTACTTGATAATCCAACAAGTTATTAATTAAATAGGTGCGGTTCTATTCCTTCGGTTTAAGCGCGTTAAAGTAGCGTTGCTCCAGGGTATGTCTTTGTTTAAAGACCCAGTAATGTTCTAACGTGCCCTCTCAATGCCTTAACGGTGGTCCTGGTGACGCAGACAACCCCGTGCAAGCGCATGTTTCCCCAGTTCCAAAACAAAAAGCGCAGCTCCGCGAACGTAGAAGATTTGCGGGGGCTGTCTCTTGTTGAGCTCCTGGAGACAGATGACGACCACACTTCCCTGCAGGAATCTTCGAGCTCTGCAAACCCGTCTTCCCCTGGAGCACAAGCCTACGTTAACAGATTGTTAGTTGGAGTCAAAGAGAATGCCAAGCTGCAGAGCATCCGGCTTACCCCTGGTCTCACCTCCCACTCGTTTCGCCGTGGTGGGGCTATGCATGCATACAATAGGACTGTGGCCGAGAACTGGATGATTGAGCGAGGCGGATGGCAGCTCAACCGTGTCAACAAAGCGTTTGGCTACATGCTCGGGGCGACACAAGCGGATCAGCAGGTATCACGAGTCGTGAGCGGGTGGAAGCTAAGGTTGGTGCTCGCCTGCCCTCACTTGCAGCCCTCGATACGTCGGTCCTTGGTCGAGCACTGCTCTGCTCGTCACGAACACGCTGGAATTTACTGACCAAGCCCTTAACCTCGACGAAGACGTAGCCGAAGTTCTGACTGCAACACTTGTCTTGCATTACCCCGATATGCTGCGCCTCTGCGACCACAGTCCCTTCATCTCAACGACGCGTGAGGCTATGAGCACACGAGCCATCGCCGAGTCCGAGCTGCTAGCGTGGAGTGCCACCATCCGTCGCGCTTTCGTACCGCTGTCTGAGCCGAACACGTCGCTAGCTGATGGAGAAGACCGGCTTGCCTCATTACTGCAACTGGTGCAACACCAAACCGATCAGATTGACGTGCTCATCCTGCAAAACGAGCAACTGAAGCAGCGTTCGACAGCTGTTGAAGGCCAAATCTGTACGTCAGGAAGCACCACGACACATGCTGCTACGACCAGCGGTGTTTCATCGTCTGCACATACGCATCCACCGCCACAACCGGTAGCTAAAGCAGCACCCGCTCTGGATGCCTCCTCTCCAGCTTACAAAGACGAAGTACTGGCACTTGGCAAGAAAGCTCAAAAAACACTCTCGGACTCCTCAAGGCGCACGGATCGTCAGCGGATGCAGGTGGTACAGCCTTGAAGGCACTTCGGCAACTTCATACGCAGAGTAAACTAGATGAACACATCGCGCTGTTCCGTGAGCTGGTCGACAGCGGCGGCGTCGTAGACCCTACGCCTCCGTCCGCTCTCCCAACCTTCATCCTCCTTCGACGATCTAAATAGCCTGCACAATTTGCAAAACGACACATTGCATAGTAAATCAAAGACGATGGCTGGAGTTGAACCAGCCAGGAGCAAAAACGGCTCCCTTCATCCGGAAGGCACCGTCACGGATGAACTTGCATAGGCTTCTGCCTCAACGACAACCACAGATAGCGTATGAGTGTGCTAGAATAGTCAGGAGGCGAGTGGAACAGGTCGTAGCTGACGCTGCCCCGGGTTCAACCGCCTTCAGCAGCATGCCCCCCGCCCTGCCGGGTCATTTCACATCGCAGGAATGGTCTTGGTCAGCGGCGAGGGTGGGAGCAGCAGACAGTGGGTCTTGGCCAGCCGTACGGCGCGCGTAGGGGCCGGTGGAGGCCTTGGGGTCGCAGGAGAGCCGGCGATCCACGCGCCATCTTCAGCGCCACGGCGGTGGCGGTCGTGTTTGGAGAATGGCTGTGGGACTGAGAGAGCAGGGATTTTTATAGTAAATTTAGTACGTGTATTCCCGCGGGACAGCCCGCTGGTCGTGGCTAAGTCCAAAATTCAAACAGACGTTTATACCGGAATCGGTTGGAGTCCCGGTCGGACAGTTGGAAGTTTTATGCTCGTTCCTGGGCAACTCAGCGTGGTTGCCCTTCATATTCTCGACATACGCCACGGCTTTGCTCGCGAAACGGCGAAATCGATACTTAAGTATGCCATACAGTGTTGAAGAGGCGACTCAGACACCCAGCGCCTCGCCTGCTCCACAACACTCCGAACATCCTTCCCATACTTGCACTCAGAATCAACCTCCATCACGATTTCGATCATGCTGAGTATTACTGCAATGAGTTGCGATGTTTCGTCCCTTGGGAGAGTCTTCACGCTTTTCATCGGGCCTTGATAAGTCCACAGTGGACAGTTGAGCAACTCCTTATCCTTCCCACTAGTTATCTTGCTCATCAGTGAATCACAGTTTTTCTTCACAAGCTTGTGAAGATTTACTTGAGCACTGTGAATTATTTTTTGAAGGAAAACGTGGCAGCAGAGAAAGCGATTATAATATGAAACGTACCGTTGAAAACATTTCTTCAACGCCTTGTTCGTGGTACAGGCTCCTGTGAGAGCAGCATCAAGCGATTGCACCTCATAGACATGCTCAACTGTCCATTCAAATTGCTTGAAAATCACAGTTGCAGTATCTAACGTGTGGGCTGTTGGTTATCTTAACTGTCGCGCTAACAGCATTACAACATGCTTGTTGCTTGAGAACATCTTTGATGCCAATAATGGCGCCTTCGACTAGATCGTTTTCATGTCGAACTGAATCTTTTTGTTGATCGTTTTCAGGTTCAACATCGTCTTCAAACACTCCCGAGCAAGATGCAGGTAAGTGTCCTTCGTCTTGAGCTGCGTTGATTCAGCGAGACTGTGCAATGCACTCCGTGCACCCTCTACCATGTCGGCTTTCTCTTTTGTGAAATCTCCACCTCCCCGCTGCCTGACGATTCACTCGTCGACTCGGACACCCCCGCATTCTCCCATTGTTTCTGCTCCTGATCCTGTCTATTGGTCATTCCTCCCTCTTCACCCGAGACCGCTTTTTCTTCGTGGTAACCATTTCTGTCTTCGATCGCTATGACACAACCAGCATCGCCAGCCCACCACCATCCATTCCCACCAACCTCAACGATTTTCTCAATTCACTCACCGCAGCCGTTCCCACGACCACTTTCTTCATGACCTTCTTCAATGTTCGTTGCAACTCCATTGTCATCTCTCTCATCAAGCTTTCACTGTCTCCAGTCAATACGTTGGCCTGCTCCAGTTGAATCATCGCATCGCGAACTTCCTCCACCTTGGCAAAAGTTGCAGCTACTTCAGTCTTTGTTCGGTGCAATGCAGAGATCTCGTCCTGCAAGACGCTATTGCAACTGCGTTGACGCTCATCACTTTTTCGCTAGATCTAGCGCAAAACCGTATGCTGAATTTGAGACATTTATAGGCGGCATGGTTCCTGGCTCCAGCATCGCACTGATCGCTTCTGCAGAGCTCGATTCGTTGCAGTTACCAGCAAATCCGGTGTATCCACGACGAACCGTCGTGGTCTTCCTCGAATAACGACTATATGACACGTGCACAGCTACTCTCGTTGGCTTGGCAACCTGCCACTTTCCGTATCGTAAATATTTTCTGGCGTAACGCCTGTGTTTCGATTTTCGTCGGTCTTCAATTCTTGCCTGCATTGTTCGATGTAGTGTCTCCCGAGTTCAGATTTTCCCATTCCAGAATCGTTGGTTACCAACGGGATCTGCCATGTGTTTCTTCTGGTTAGCTCCGATGAAGTTGGAATAGTGGATACTCTGCAGCTTTTTAATGGCACGACCAGGGCTCCCGATTATGGATTTTCAATAATTTCTTATGAAATCATAAATATTTTTTTTTGACTTCCTGAATGTTATTGATAATTTATTTGATTAGAGAATCATCTCCCATAATTAATGAAAAAATCCTCTTTATCATTATTGCTTAGCAGCATTCCGCCCACCTCTAACTTTGTTGAAAGATGTTTTAGCGTCGCCCGGACGACTAACGGGCAAGAGCGTCACAGTTTGCAGTCGATCGCGCTGGAAATGATACTGTTCCTGCGCCAAAATGGTGAATAGTGGACAGCACAGACTGTCAATGAGGCCACTCGTTTATCATTAACATGATGCTGGTTTGGTCTACATTATGCTCTTATTTATTGTTTGCTCCTTGTAGATGTCATTATGTATGGCTCAGCACTAGCTGCCCAATGCCATTATTTATGCTAAGTGAAGCCTCCCGATAAATATCAATGCCATAATCGGGAGCCCTGGGCACGACCACGACCCACGAAATACAGTGCTCCTCCTGTCTCGAGTGTATGCTCCCACATGACCTGCTCCTTCCATTTCGGGATGACAGGAATTTCGTTGCGCTTGAGTACAATCAGATGGACATCATCTGCCTCCACAACGATTCAAACGCATAAATCGTATTATCATCGATGACTGGTTCTTCTCCATGCCGGTCCTTGTTAGTTTTTAGTCACGTGTCGTCGAGCTTCTGCGCCTTGAAAATGGCCAACTCCCCAGCGTCGCAGTTGAAAACCGGCTGTAGATCGAGAACTCGCGCAGTGCTAGTCATTTCCAGCTCCGACACGATGCCATTATTCATGTCAGCACGTATCGAAGCTTACGTGTCTCCCCCATCGTTGTAAATGGAATACAATGTCGGAGAAAATTACTTAGATGACGTGGAGAGACTGGTGTCTTCCGGTTGCCATCGGAAGACTATGTTTGGTAAAGGGACCATTTCTGGAAGAAAAGAAAAAAAGTGAAAAAGCTGTTCAACATGTTTCTAGTTTTGGGATATAGCGTTAGCTGCATCCCGGGCTCATTCAGCTAAATGATCATCGAAGTAGAGAGAGCTGTCGGAGTCATCCGTGCTACTAGGAGCTTTTGCTACCGCCAGAACATCTTTAGAGCTTGTAAGGTGTCTAAGTAAGTGGCGTAACATCGAGATGCCACAAGTCGTCCCATGAGATCGTGGACGGATACACCAGTTGCGCCGTTTCTTCCACGGAACTCTTTTCCTTGATCTCGTACACGAAGATGTTGGTAAACCGCACGCGCGTCAGCTTCATCAAAAGCAGCGGCATAAGATCTTGCGCTCCGATAAGGAACTTTCCTTTTACGACCAGAAAGCCATTGCCATAGACAGCGTCGATAGTCGCAATGAGGCGGTCCTCGCGTATGATGTAGTTTTCATAGCCCGAGATGACTCCGAAGCGCTTGATCAGTCCCGCACCTGTGGCCGTCTCAAACGATGTGAGATCGTTCTGCTGTGATCCTTCCGTGTATACACCTGCCCTTCGACGAGAGGTTCCTTTATCGCTGCTCACTGGAGTGTTCACGTACCGGACTGCTTTTCGTACCACAACGTAGGCTGCTATCAACACAAGCGGACTAAAGATCGAGTTGACCGCTGAGGACACAACGCGTTGTCGGCTCTCCACCACCTCGTACGCCGTCATTAGCTCCATCGGTGACAACCCGTCCAAGCCAGGGCTAACGCTCAGCAGCCCGTTAGTTGCGTCGGCTACTGCAAAGTTCACGATGTTCTTTTTCAAGCCAGGATATAGTTTGGTCAGCTCCGCGCGGTATCCCCAGCCAATCTCGAATGTTGCGAATACGAACAGCGGATCCACACGTTCGCGTGCGATATAGCTTAGAAAACTCGCAACATTTAAGAAAATAGCCAACAGATCTGCGTGTACGAGCTCTGGACGGTAGTAGATGGCGTGTAGACCCGTGATCGAGTCTCCAACCGAGATACACATCTTGGTGACCGTCCAGTATCCGTTCAAATGGTTACATAATAGAACGATCAAGCCTCGATACAAGAGCATGTTTGAGATCGTGCTGAATGCGTCTCCCACCCAGAAGTGGCCCTTGCGGATGCGTCGATACATCACGAAAAACAGCACGCTTAGGTTGAAGATGACGTTGATCGCGAAGACCCCGTGGACAGCGTGCGTCCAGGCCCACGAGTCATGGAGCACAGCTCGACTGTGCCACAACCAGCTTCCTAACTCCGCCACAGGATCGCTTGGTAAACCCCAGTGTGCCATCTCAATGTTTGACTGTACTGCTGGATCGCTAAGGTACCGTCCAAATCGACGTGCCGTGCGTACAAATTTTGCAGGGTCTTGGGTGCGAGGGTTCGCTAGAGTTTGGAGCTGCCAGTAGTTGTCACCGTCAACCCCCATTAGCTCCGAGTACGCAAATGCTGGCTCGACCACGTATGGATAGTTGAACGCGACTGCGATGTGGTGGGTTATCGTCGTGGCTCGGACGTCATCGATGGCTGCAACAAGAAGTAGAGTAGCAGGCCCCCTCTGGAATTGCTTATCAACCGCGTAGTCCTGAACTGACAGGGACGTGGACAACAGCATCACGTCCGTTGTGTTGCTTTTACGTCGAACAAGATAGTACACGCGAGCGGCAGTTTGATCACCAAGCGTAAGCAAGTCGAACGTACAGTCGATCACTGGGGCCACCAGCTCCAGTTCCGTCACGTAGGACAGGTTGTGTGACGCATGCATCTGTAGGCTGGAAAATATGAAGCGCAGGAACTCGTTGCTGTAGATTTCAGCGTTAAAGTTCGTCGCATTTGAACACCCTGTCGACGATTGGGTCGTAGCCGTCTCGAGGTAGAGAGAGGTACTGCGAGGACTGGTTGTGCCTTTGAGTACTTGCTGGACGAGAGGACTCGCTTCAATTGTTGAGGTGCCAGCGTAGTCAAGGATCAGACTGGCCTTGTGCGTCTGGACTGGCAAGTCGTGCGACACAGATCCGTGGAGGATGATCATGGCGGTCGAGAACGAGTGCAGCGATATCTCCACATAGAGAATGGCGAGAGCAAACACCGCCAGCCGATGTACCAGCCGAATGAAGCGCGCGAGCGGGCTGCCTTCAGGTTGCTGCATGATTGTATCCACCGAGTTTAAAGCTCGTTGGGACGTGCTGGGCCGTAGTTTAGGAGGACCTTCCGAGAAGTCGACGAATTCTTGGCCTGCCATTCGCTTGAACTCGTTCAGACACTGTTTGAGAGCAGTCACTGAGGGGCACCAGGAAAGCAGCACTGCTACGTAACCTCTGCTTCCTCGCAGCACCTGACGCTAACTTAATAATGATGGGGTACCGATGCTCCAAATATGTCATGACATAAGAGCAAAGCCAATTTAGGTTTCTTCAGCGACTATTCTGGTTGGTGCGTGCGCTTCATCTCTGGCTTCAGAGGCTTTATTTGTCATTCAGTATTCAACGGCAGATGAAGCTTTTTCTGGCTCACAACAAAGATAAGTACTATTTCGCTAAGACAGAACAACTCGTTCTCCAGCTGTCGGGTAAAAGATACTTCGAAGTACTTGTTTACACATGTCGACATTGATTCAACCGCGTAAATGAATTTATTCCTGGATGTGACAATCTCTGTATCTGTTGACAACTTCAGCCACACAGGTAGGAAAATGGTTGTCACTTACAGTTAACAAAAGATGCTTACGCTATACAATCACCAGCTATATCGTACCCTCTCACACATGCCCCCCCCCCCCCAACTTACGATCTACGAAAGCAGACTTCTCAACTTAGCAAAAATATACTTGAAGTAATAATGAACGGTGCTTCATGGAATTCCTTCTTTGTGTAGTCATCATCGATCCGCCACTGAGACAGATCTTCTAGCTTCTGATGTAAATAGTTCGCCAGCTCCGGTTCGTTGCACGTTGTCACGACGCATTTGCGAAGTTGAAGGCAGTTCCTGTTAGATCAAGCAGCAGATTTGGTAAATTACGGCAGCATTACAAAGAAAAAACAAACATACAAATGGCCTACTGGTAAAGAGTCTTCGTCTGCTCCGGATAAGTATCGTGAAGTGCTTGGAGTACATCGAGCATTGTTAACGCCATAGGTACTTGACCACGACTCAGCTCACACTCCAGGTTTACCACAGCAACTGAAACCAGTAATCGCATATCTTCCAAGTGTCTTTCGCTTTGATCAGGGTGGCGACCACAATCTTTAATTATCGCTCTCCCTGCATCAGCAACTGATAGCATGAAGGATCGTAGTAGCTCACCATCCGGATATCTGTCTGGGCGCTCCTCAAGAGCAATTGCTGCATTCAGTGCCAACCACACAGACTCCCCCAATGCATTAGTAGCAGTCGTCTCTGCTCGCTTTCTTAGTCGGACAACAACGGCCTTCTCCAACCTTTTCGCTGTGGAAGGCTCGATAGGTCTTGCCGCCTTCCGTTTCTTTTCCTTTCGTCTCACCGGGCGGTCAGCTACTTCTGACACGATCTGCTCGTTGGCCCTAGAAGCTTCAGCTGCTTCCATCATCACAGAGTCACTATCAAGTCTGTTTTGTGACTGCGCCACCGTCTCCAAAGCCGGTGCTGGACCAGCGTCATGAATGAGAGGCACCAACGACTGCGTCGTCACTTGCTGCCCCTCCCTCTTTACTGATTCAAGTGCAGCCACCTCCGACTGAAGCTCCATTGGCTCCGTCTTCACTCGAATCGACTGCTCCTCGTTAGTAGCAGCACCAGAATCGTCCTCATCCTCCGTATCGTCCTCATTTGGCTCGGTATGGATAGCCACCGGGGCGTCTTCGCAGTAAATATCTCGTTTTATAATTTTCAGTATGTTCCCGAGTTTGTCGTATTTTTCTTCAAGCTGCTGCAG
Organism: Phytophthora idaei; assembly: GCA_016880985.1. NCBI lineage: Eukaryota > Oomycota > Peronosporomycetes > Peronosporales > Peronosporaceae > Phytophthora > Phytophthora idaei. The sequence goes on from QOKR01000041.1 coordinate 18,932, forward strand.
CGCTTCGACTAGTTCAAGGGGTGTGCCCAACGGTCCATTGTGTACCGCTTTCGAGGCACTAACGACGCCCAGAACGCGGCTAAAAGCATCGAGAGTAGGGGATAATTGTGTATGCGAGTCCTGTAGCTCCTTGATTACCGCAGAAAGGCACTTGGCATGCAGCTCGTCGGCGCCAAACTGCGAAAGGATGGCGTCCATCGACAGGAAGTGGCTTATACCGGTACTTGATATTTATACCAATTTGATGCATTTCTGCCACTCATTTCTAAAATTGGGTAGAAATGCCCATTCGACCACCGATGGTATAATCAGATCCGGTCTGAGTCTGAGAATTCTCAGCTTTTATCTTAAAGATCGGCTTTTTCTCAGACTCAGACCCGATCTGATTATACCATCGGTGGTCGTAAGCTATAATCAGATCCGGTCTGAGAATTCTCAGCTTTTATCTTAAAGATCGGCTTTTCTCAGACCGGATCTGATTATACTTGGGTAGGAAATAATAACTTAATAAATATATTGCCGCTCAAATTAATTTTGAATATTTTAGCAAAGAATGCCATTTTCTTAAAGTTTTGTAAAATAAAATGATTTTATTGAAAACAACTACGAGTGACAGAGCTGCATCAATGCCTTATTTTCTCACGAGAGTGGTCAACTACATGTAAAAATAATATTAAATTTTATCAAAAGTTGCCGTACCCATGAGTGCATTCCATGCTGCTTCACTGCCACCAATCGCATCTTTCTCGTCTTCGTAGTCCGACTCAGAATCCGAGTCGGATTCCTCTGTTTCATACTTTTTGGCCCCATTCCCACCTAACACACTTGAAGCACAGCCTTCACCTTGCTGGGTGTGTCCTTGAGCTATAGCTGTTATAGCAGACCCTTTTTGTGCATCGAGATATTTGGAGTCAGCGTGCTGCGGAACTGGTTTGACTGCATGTGTAGAAGAGGCTTCTGAGCGGATTTTATCAATGGTCTCGGAAAACTGGTCCGTAATCCTGTCACAAAACAGTTAGAGCCACGATTCGATTGCACACTGTACAGTTAAGAAAATACTTCAAGTAAGTGCAAACCTTTGCAGCTCCTCTGTCTCTGGGAACTTTGTAGCGTATTAAAACAGGACGATGGCAAAATCGTGATATGAATCAAAATCATGCTGCAGATCGGAAATTTTCGTGATCCAATCGAGTACTTCCGCAACTGAGTCTGGAATTTGCGTCTTTTGTTCACCAACATCATCTGTCATCATCACCTTTTTCAACTGGAGTAGAGCATGTGAAATGCATAGAGCTCTGTGTTCCATCGGTACTTGCTTCACATTGTTGAACATGGCCGTGTAGTAAGCTGGAAATTTGTCGTTGCTCTGTGGTGCTCCAGCAGCTTTTACTACGGGCGGGCAATTTTTGCTGGTAGCGACAGTTGGAGGCTTCGAAGACTGTACCGGAGTTCTCTCGGTAGAAAATCCTTCACAGCGATCATGTGCGTTACTGGGCTCTTCACTGGGCATGGACTTGCCATGCTTAGACTTGGATTTCTCCAAGTTAGACCCGGTTGGTTCTCCCTTGCTGGACTCTAACTGCTCCAAAATTCGAGAAAACTTGGTATTCAGGCTACATAACAAACGTACAGTGTTAATGAGACATACGGGTCCAGGCTACTGGTAGCACACTTCGACGTACCCTTTCAACATGGATGTTTCCTTTAGTTCCGCTTGTTTCTCATACGCTACCATTGCCGTTAAAAAGCTCTGGTAAACATCCAACAAGTCTCTCTGGTCCGTACAATCCCAAAGCCATCGCAGCACATATTCCATGATAATTTGAGCCTCCTGTTCTTGCAGTCTTGCTCTGCCGAAGTTATTAACCACACGTGTCATTTCCTCGAGAACCTCACATATGTGTGAGTATCTCTCCACCGCCGACATCCTGTCCACCTTTTCCACCATATTCATATACTGCTTGCTCGTCTTCGCAACAGTTACCACGTTACTCTGCCCACCACTGTCTGTTTTGTTAACGACACGAGATGATTTCTCTCGAGAGTTTGTTGGTGGCAATAAATTCAATCTCCGTGAAGGTCGAGCGCCGGCAATATTTTCCATTTCCAAGTCCGAAATCAACGTGCTTCTGCCAGGAAATAGGCCGCCCGAACAGTCCCCATCATTCTTTTCATCCTCTCTTGTCTGTTGGAGAAGAAATCGTCGCCGAGGGTCTACAGCAATAGCTTCCTCCTCCGACTCACCACTTGACTCTGAGGAGTCCGAACTCGATTCCGAACTTGACTCTGACTCGGATTCCTCGTTGTCCCTCTGCGTGTGAGCAATACGCTCAACCTGTTCATTGCGTTGCCTTTTTTTGTTGATACTCGTTACTCCCTATCGTGGGCAAATATCGTCAACCGATTAGCGCGTATTCACAAGTTTGTAGTCTTTGTCAATATACTCACCGTCAACTGTGTCACCTTCTGTAGCCTTACTCCCAGTTCATGTTGCAGTTCTAACGTTCTGTCCATGGTCTTGAGGAGACTGAGACTACGTTGGGGGTTGTCCTGCTGCAGTTTGCTCACTGCGTCGCGCACATCCTCCAGACGGGAGAGAGCTGCAGCTATATCGTTCACTGCATGGCTCACTGAAGAAATCTCGTCCTGTAACACGCTATTGTAGCTCCCTTGGAATTCGTCCACGGGGATCAAACGCACGATGCGCTCGTACTGCGCGTCAATCTCGTCCAACGGCAACATTTCGTAATACCGGTACATGTAAAAATGATGTTTTGTTTATGAACGTAAGTCTCTTGTTCCCGGCCAGGTGAGATTATCTGATCTCCCACTTCTTCAGCACAAAATTGCGCTGGCTCCGAGCCTCCCTCTCCAATAACGTTTTCAAGCACTCCAGTAGATGGTTATAGCACTCGGATACGATGGGGTTCGTTCGCGGCTGCCAGTTGTTTTCGCGGTGACGACTGACTTCCACAAACTGCAAAATGCAATCGTCGATCTTGTTCTTGGTATCTCTGCTTCACCTTCTCCAGAAGTATGTCTGCTTTCACTTGAATACTTTCGCTAGATGCTGTGCGAGCTTTTATCTTGAATTTCAGCATTTCACTGGAGATTATGGAGAAAGAAACAGTGGTTGGTTAGATAGTTTAAAAAAAACTTCGCGCCTCCGACCTTACCTGTAGAGTTCAGCTTTCGTGACAAAATCCACAGCGCTATCGACACAAGACTGTATCTGCTCAGCTAGCTCACCGTACAGACCGCGTAGCTCCGTTTGTTGCCTGCGTACAGGCCACTGCCTCACCGTTTTCAGAGATTTGATCAGATCTCTTACCTCTTTTCTACCAGAAGCGTCTCGAGACATTGCTTGCTTCAATGAGTCGACAACTTGCTGAAAATGTTTTCTTCTATCAGTCGCCGCCATCGCGTTTACTCGCCACACCAGCAAGTCGAAGGGAAGATTACTTCCGCCATTTGTCTTCGTTTGGCTGTCTCTACTATCTTTTTGGCCCCGGAGCAAGGCGAGTAAAGAGTCGTTCAGCCTGAAAATCCGACAAAAACGACAAGTAGAACATTATTGTCAACGAAGAGCAAAAGTTAGTTGCATTAGTAGTCGAGTCACAGTTTGAGAACATACCTCCTGAGGGCAACTGTTCCGCCGTTTTGTGGGCCCTGATTGATCACTACCGCCATGTCCTTGCTGAAGCAATTGTACGCTGCGAAGTCGCCTGGATGACCGGCACTGAGATTGGCCCAAAGTAGCACATACTTCAAAATCGATATTTGTTCCGTCTCCTTGTAAACGGGCACAATGTCCGTCACTTTACCAAGTACTCCAGACAAATGGTTGCTTCTTTCGCCCACAGATAACTGCGTCATCATCCGCAACCTTTCCAAGCAGTTTGCCTGCGTCATTCCAGAAACCCAAGGCGAATTCCTAGCTTTGTCACCACCTGAGCTAACAGAGCTCGTCTCGTAATCGTCTTCAGTCTTGGGCTCGGCTTCTTCTCCGTTAGTTTTCTTTTCCTCATGCCTGGTAACTCGAACAAGATCTTCGCTCTTGGTTTCTGCCTTAGCAGCCTTCGGTTCATTTCCGTTGGCAATCTTTTCAGCTCTCTTCCTCTTGCCACAGAACTGTCCAGGCCATTAACGTTCGAGTATTAGGGTGAGCACAATTATAAAACTTACGATAGATTGTTCGTCTTGCTTTTGTCATTGTAGCAATTGTCGATTCCAGTTTTTTTTTCCAGTTCTCGTTGCAATTGCATTGTGCTGTTCATGGCCTCGGTCAAGGTTACGCTGCGAGTACCAGTCGATCCATTGCTGAGTTTATTCACTGCTTCATGAACCTCTTCCAGCTTGGCAAAAGCAGCCGATACGTCGTTCACTGCGCGGTTTATTGACGAGAGTTCTTCGTGGGGTACGCCATTGTAGCTGTCGTGAAGGTCGTCCACTGGTACCAGCGCCAGGATACGCTCGTATAGCGCCGCCAAGTCCATTGACACGCCAGCAAAATAGTATAATAACCTGTGATGGGTTACACATCGTAACCTGGGTACGTTCTCTTTGGTGGTATTATAAAAACAGTATTGTACTGACATGGGACCCCTTTCAGATTCCAAGTCAAACGAGTTTAGGAATATGAAAAAAAGCTGGATTCAAACGGGTTCAAACGGCTGAGTACTGTAATACTTTGACAGGACTTCCCAGTTCGATGTTCCTCGGCAATTTCACCTCCTGCTTCACCTTTTCTTCATGTGTTGCCGCCTCTCTTCGACATATCCTTGATCGAACCAAATATCCTGGCAAGGAAAGCCGTCCAACTACTCACCGCCAACCGCTGCCCTTTAGTGGGGCCCTCACCCATGACTCATTGAGGGATACTTTAGAAAATCGTAGCATTCGGGCACATCATCATTCTTGCGCGGCTTCCAACCACTTTCCTGATGCCGAATCGCTTCGTCCAGGAGTAAAATAGTTTGTCGATATTCCCCACCGAGGCGCCCTCTTTGAGTTGACGTACCCAGCTCAACGCATTCGCAGTCCTCTCTTCCACCGTCGATTGATACATATCACGAATAGAAGCTTCAACTTTTCTGAGCGCACTGTACAAACCAAAACAATCCGTTAGGTTCGCCTCGTGCCGAGAACATCTAAAGACGAATCCGCAACCTTACCCGGGCAGATCAGCTCTGATCATGAAGTTTGGCAAGCCATTGGCAAACGTGTTCCCTTCTTCGACAAGATCGCAGTAAAAAGGACTCAGTAGAGGAGTTCGAGGATCATCTTGAGCCCACTTTCCCACCAGCTTCATTGCTTTGGTAATCTCGATTGGCTGGTTGCCGGAAGACGTACCACACGATATTTCGTCTTAAGCACGGAAACAACTTGAGGGACGTGGTGTCTTCTTTCTTCAGGGTCAAATGCATTTACAAGCCAGGCATAAAGGTCGTAGGTGAGATGCACTTCCTCCTTCAATTATCCACTTCCTTGCGACATCTGGCGCTCCAGTAGTTCGAGTAATGTGCCCTCCAATCTTAAAAAGAAACCGTAAGAAGTAGAAAGTGTTAATACTCCAAACCTTGTCGCTTATTTCTAGCAAGGCACGTACCTCCTCAATCCAAGTGCATCCCTATTATCAAACTGGGTTATCCATGACGACATGGCCTCGCAGAAGCTGCGAAATGCCTCTAACAAGCATTTCTTGCCCAAACTTAGGTTGGCCCATAAAATCATATACTTCATGATGATAATTCCATAAACTGAACTCATCTCAAAGACCACGTTTCTCAGTTGGAGCAGTACGACTGGTACGTATCAAGCACGGTCAGTTGGGTCAACTTCCGAATCTCCTCCATGCAGTTTTCTTTGCTCAGAAAGACAAACCAAGCTCGACTTTTGCTGCTTTTGCAGTCTCACCTATCAATGGAAGCGGGACTTTCACTGTTCGTTTGGGCGGTTCCGTTTTCAGCGATCTTTTCTTCTTCTGGCCAACCTGAGGCACGGAAACACATTCTGTCAATATTTGGTGCAACTTCATTGCAAACTTTGCAGTCCACATACTGCCTTCATCTCAGCGATGACTGTGTCCAATCTATTCTTAAACCCACACTCCATCTTCCGCGTCTTGTCCATAATTTCCATCAAAATCGGACTGGGACGGTCTGCTGATCCATTGTCCAACTTGTCCATCGCATGGCGGATCTCCTCCAGCTTGGCGAACGCAGCCGAGACGTCGTTTACCGCTCGGTTGATCGGCAAGATTTCCTCCTTCAAGATGTCATTATAGCTGTCTCGGAGGGGACCGACCTCACAACCAGGGTTTTGTAGTAGTCCATAAGATACTAGTAGTAGTATTGCTATGGGTACTAGTAGTAGTACTTCTACTATAGCACTCACGAAATGCCATTAGCAGAGCTATAGTAGTTCGTAGTTTGAAAAACTGGAGATAGTAGTGCTATGTGTACTAATTGAACTACTAAGACTCGAACCCATTGAAATCTTCGAAAATCACTCGCTACTGCCTTCTACCTTGCGCATTCTCCACAATTCTGGATTTGCCGTGCATCATGCGGTGTACATAATCAACTACTGCTCGTAAGACGTACGGGGGGGGGGGCGTCTCACACGTTTGAGGCAGTGAGGTTCATCGTCTATGCAATAAAAAGCTGTGTTCCACTGGGTCTTTGGTAAGGACACAAACCTCTCGAACAGGTAGGAAACTTTACTGAAATACTCCGATTTTAATACGAAATGGGAGCAGGTTTCGCACTTATGTGGTAGATGAGTTGCTGGGATATCTGGTCAACTGTGAGGAAGTAGCGAAGCACCAGGTCTCCGACGCTGAGGAGTGTGAAAACACCAGCTCAACACGACACAGGCCGGAAAACTTGCAAATAAGCGAGGGAGGTTCATCGAGCGAATATGCCAGCAAGTTTGTGTATGCCCCTGGTTTGCCGAGTCTGAGCAGAAGATGTTCTCGTCGGTCACAGGTCTGGTTGGGCCGTTGCTCCTTCCAGGAAAGGTATTCTCGATGCGTTCCCTCCTAATGCGTCCTCTGCGTCCTAGCACGGGTACGAACGGGTTGAATTGCAGCTATTTCTGCGTCAGGATCCCCAGCACACGAAGGAGAGCAAGCACTAGATTATGTAGCCATTTACATTGTGCTAGTAGTGCTATTTGTAGTACTATGAGTAGTGATACTGCTAACGCCTTCGAGCAAACTGCAAAGATATTACTAGCTTGTATTTTGAAGAGTCCAATATGCATATCATTTTCACTACTATTCAAAATTCCTACTACTACCGAACCCTGCTCACGACACGCTCGTAACCGTTGAGATGGAATGTAACTGGTTTACATACGGGTACGTTTGGTGCCGCCAATCTTACTAAGCTTATACGTAGCTGAGTAGAGCTCGGAGAGGTCAACCTTGAACGACACACCTGCGTATTTTGACTGCCAGATGAGCTTCCAAACACATGTCAGCCCGAACTGTAGCCATTCCCTTGACATGGCTACATTCAAAAGGTTACCTTTTTGGACCGACCAACCGTTGAGTCACTTAGCTTGTGTAACAATGGAAGCCACGAGGAACTCCAAACAGCTTCGAATATCGTACTGCAGGAAGAGTTCTACGCGGTGGACGAAGCTGCTAACGACGTGCTGTCAGCATTCGCAAAGTTGGAGGAGGTACGCAGTGCCGTCTCTAAGCTGGAACAGGATTGCGCATCAGGTAGAGGAAGCTGCTCCAGTCTGCTCGCAACGATAGAGAGCACAATCGCCGTACAACGTCAATTGGAGAAAAGATTGCGAAAGATAGCAGCGAACGCATCTGTGGTACGTCTTCGATGCTTTCTTTGGCTCTGTCCAGCGTTGGTGCTGAGCTACGTTCGTGAAATCATCCAGAATGTTACGTTAGATGAGAGGAAACGAAAGAGGAAGCACGAAGACGACAACCAACATTTCAAGAAATCTTCTATTGGATCTACAGATTCAGTGGCAGCTACTCAGAATGGCGAGGGACCCAAGTCGGAGGCTCAAGTTGAAGCCAGTGACCATCCGTTGTTACAGCTCGAGACGAAGGATTTGAGTCCGACCCCACGGGTGAGCGAGTCCAAGAGAAGCTTACATGCACGTAATGAAGTAGATGCAACCACGCGCAGACGGAAGTCAAGCCACCGAGATATTACATGGGCCGCGTGAAAGAAGTCGACGTATTGCCACCAAAAGAGCGAATACTATGCATTCCTTACTTGCTTCGGGAATTGACTGTGTCCCTGGTTGAAGATAATAGCTACGGCCAGCGCTTTCGATTCACTAGCTATCTGAAAGACATGCTTCGCTGGATCACGCAGACGTCAGGGCAGCGGGAACAGCTTGATATGTTCCTAGACTTCACCGAGAGCGTGAAATCTTTTTCGGCCAAACTCCCAGATTCTGCTCAGACAGTCGGTTTTGTGAGGTACGCAAAAATGTGGTGAAACCTTATTATGGGGTGATTTTTGGAGAGGACTAAGCGCTGCGTGGTCCGCTATGATACCAGACTTACTGTTCAGCTTACTGATGCGGTGCATGGCAAACCGGGAGGGGTGAGCAAGTCCAGGCCTCGAAGGCCAAGACGTAGCTGACTAAACAACTTGTACACGCGAAATAGAGAAGTGACTAGATTCGAGGACTTCATGATTGAAGCTCAAGTGCCAACGACTAGCGACATAGTAGTGCATTCATTAGGCGTTACCATGTACTTACAGTGTTGTTACTGGCTAAACTGATGTTTGGAGTGTATGGTGGGGTTAACCTTGCAGATATGCCAGGCCAATCGGCCACGTCAGCAAGATGGAACTGCCGAGTAACAGCGTACCCACCCAACGCAGGATCGTTTGCGAATTTGGTTGGTAAGCTTGTTCAATACATTCGCGGACAACCTCGCCTAGACGTTGAGTCTCGTGAATGTTTTCTTCAAGCTTGCCACGACTCCATCGCGTCTGTAAAAGAATGTCTTTATCCCGCTCCAACTGATCTTCTTCTTCCGTATCTGACTCACTGTACTGACGTCTGCCAGCACGGTGATGAAAAGAAGTCAATAGCACTTGGAATATGTCGTCGCCTTCTACGGCATCCTCTTCCTGGATATCTTCAGTGTCGTTGAGATACACGAGCTGTTCGGCCACGGACTTGTAGAAAACCTGGTCTCCTGGGCTACTGCATGATCTCGCCTTCCAAGAAGCGGGACGTAGATTCTTCTCTTCCAGGTGTCCACGAAGCAGCGGCGAATAGTGGTGTCCGCTCATTATCTGCGCTCAATTTCTCCACTTGGGCCTTAACTTCTGATTGAAAGCTGGAGCTGGGACACGGCAGCTTCTCTTACCATCACTCCTCTATCTACTTGACCATCGATGCCTTCAATCGAGTCGAGTCGTTTAATGGCCTTCTTATTAAGTGCCACCTTAACAATGCGCGGTTCACATATCTGCACTTGCCTTGCTTAGCTCACCCCATTCTTCACTACTTTGCTTCGACCAGGATGAAATTCGGCGTGTTCACGGTTCTGCTCGTCAGTGCGCTTGCCATCGCTTCTGCTCAAGACCCCAATACTGTGGGAGGACAAGCTGGTAGCGTAGTGTCGGACCCTAATGTCCCCACTACTACTGAGCCAATCACTACCACCCCACCGACTGCCGCTCCCGCTGGAGTCAACGCTGCCGCTCCTGCCCCACCAGCATTCGCTGCACCGCAAGCTCCGTGGGATGCCAACCCAGCTCCGATGACGGACAGCAGTGGCAGTGCCAGCTTCGGAAGCGCTGGGGATATTGAGACTCCTCTGACCAAGAAACCCAAGAGAGTCACCAACTCGCCATCAAGCACGCCGACTCCGACCGAAGACTCGAGTGCCTCCTCGACGACTGGCGCGTGGGCCATTGCGGGGCTGGCCCTGGGACTTGTTGCGATGCTTTGATAGCGAAGATACGCACGCATGATCCCCACGACCCGACAAGCGCGTGGTTGGATTTTCCTAGTCAGTTCCGTAGCTTGAAGATGGTCGATAAGGCCTCCATAATCGTCACACCGGTTAATCTCGACGCGCGATTTTCGTGTTTGATCGTTCACAGCTGGCTACTTTTTTCCCCTATCGAAATCAGAGATCCGCCTTGCAAAGCTACACGGATGAAGACCTTTTGAAAAATGCCAATGCATGGATTGAGGACCATTTTTGGTTTACGGGGTACTTGTGCTAGGTAGTATTTTGTTATCGATGTCACCAGTGCCGCGTGAACAGTCAGCCTGGTGGGGGCTCGAGTGCCGTGAGACTCTCACTCGTGCTGCAGTGTGTGAGTGAGTCAAACGTGGCGGCAAGTCAGCGCACTTGCCTTCGTGATAGATGCGCCACGAGCCGCCTGCCATGAAAAATTAGCCACCGCTCGATACTGTAGTCGTGAGTTGTGTGGACGACCGCCGCCAGCCGGTGGGCTCCACGGCGCACGAATGCCAAAAGAGTCTTCCGGAGACAGCTCGCGATTTGTAAGCACGCGGCCGGCAATGGCAGGCCCACTGGACCGCCCAGCATAGAGGGCGACAACCGGACATCTCATTGAGGCGTCCTATTTCTCAAGTTTACGAACGGATGTGTGTTCGCGAGCGCTGTGCGTGTAAAGCACGTTGTTGCCAAGCTGTTGCCATGACATGGAAGCCATGGTACATGGATCATTGGCGCGCTCCGTTCGGTGTGCTCGGTTTGGCCACTGATGAGTGTCGCAGTGTCCACAATGTCCACATCGAGGCGTAAGGGCTTGTCTTGCACTTTCGACAGCTCGTCAACTTGAAGCTGGCAGCGCTCTATTCGGAGCAAAATCTCACTTGTTCAGACTTGTTTTCACTAAGCCATCTTTCCAATAAGCGCACTATTGGCCCAAAGCACCAGCTTTCAACTCCACGATAACCCCGGTGGCGATGGTGGATGCGGGAACAAAAGACGTTCGCTTGTTGGTCGGTCGCACATGTAGAAGAAGCACCATGCGGTAGGGCTCGAGTCTCGATAGCAGCTGGAAAGATATCCGAGCTGAAATTCGCCCGGCTGGCAACTCCTCATTCTCACTTTTGCCAGCAACTGCCAAGCAGCTTACTACTCCACCACCTCCACCCCACTCTCCATCAAGTATCATGAAGGTCTTCGGCTTCCTCGCTGCTGCTCTTGTCATCGCCGTCGCTGCCGGCCAGGACGCCACCACGGCTGCCTCGACTGCCTCGTCGGCCGCTGCCACTACGGCCACCACCTCGGCCGCTTCCTCGACCTCTTCGTCGTCCGCCACGGACGCTGCTGCTACAACCGCCCCCGCGGCTGGTTCGGCCGCTGCCGGCTCGGCTGTGAGCGGCACCGTCGGCACGACCTCGGGCTCGTCGGACGCTGCGACCACCACGTCCGGCTCCAGCGACACCACCACCACGACCTCTGGCTCGTCGGATGCCACGACCTCGGGCTCCACGGCTTCGTCGGAGGCTTCCGCCTCGGCTTCGGGCTCGTCTGGCGCCGCCTCGGTGGCTGCTGGCAGTGTCGCCGCTATGACCGCCGTCGTCGTCACCTACTTCCTGTAGACGCCTGGAGTTGTAACGCTGCAAATGCAGTTCCGCGCAACGTGCTCGTCGCTTGAATAGAGTTTTTGACACACACAAAAACTAGCGGCGGGCACGTAGTCTCCTGCATGTTCGAGGAGCACCTAGTGCTTCCTCCAGTAACGATAAAAATACAAAAATACTTGAAAAATGACTTCCGTGGTGCTTTCGTTTTTTTAAGCCCTCTTGCTATTTTTTCAGTTATTTCCTAATTTCGATCTCATGCGCCTTAATTTCGATGTTTCGACCACCAATGGTATAATCAGATCCGGTCTGAGAAAAAACCGATCTTTAAGATAAAATCTCAGAATTATCAGACTCAGACCGGATCTGATTATACCTTCGGTGGTCGCAATCTAGTCTGAGTCTGATAATTCTCAGCTTTTATCTGAAAGATCGACTTTTTCTCAGACCGGATCTGATTATACATGGGTAAGAAAATAATAACTCAATAAATATATTGCCGCTCAAATTAAATTTTGAATATTTTGAAAGGGTTCATTAAATTAACCCCAAATTTGTAGTAGTACTGTAGGCTGCGGGTTCCCACAATAGCCAAATATATCAAGTGGTGGGTGAAACGATGAATGCCTATTAATGCTGAACACGCTGATGCATTTTACGTGATGAAAACAAGTGTGTTGTATTTGCACTAGAGGTTTTGAGCCTTTGGATGTCGCCATTACTCTCGAGTCGAGAGTCTCGACCAAATATACTCCAAATGTACGGAATAGCGGATTTTTCTAGTTCTTGGTGAGAGTATTAATATTTATATTGCATTTACCAACACAATGCCATCATTTTTGCACTACTAGCTTGTTGCTACCAGGCAGAGTTTCACCAATTGCTTTTCTGATGTGAGGTGGTATCCTTTTACTACTTTCTACTACTGTAGTATTATCGTGCAAAGCGTGGTGGAATATGGTGTTCTCCTTGATCGTTTTTTGTATGAAAGTCATGACAAGCTGCTATCGAGGCATACCGGGCAAAAGGCTGAGCATGTCGGAAGCGCAGCCCAGGAGTGTTAAATTGTCGTGTCTGAGAGTTAAAAGTGCTTTATTTCTGGTCTGAAGCCGTAGCTAAGATAATTTTTCGAAACTTCTCTTTCAAAAGAATTCTCGGATGGAAGATAAGTCGGTGGTCTAAGAGAGGAGTACCGAGGACACCGAATACCGGTTAAGTCTGAGCCTGGGGCTGAAGAGCGACCAGTACGACGAGTGTTGGCCAAGCGCTTCGATCATTCATAGTCTGGATAATGAACTCTTGTGTTGTATCCAAACACCAAGCGTGCATTTTGCTAAAAGAATGTGGTAAATTTTGGGACTTCTAAGCTTAAGAAAGCCTCAAGTTGCCACAAATTCCTTGTTTCCCATTCACTTTGACGGTCGCTGTACATGCGATGCGCACTCCAGTCCTTCGACTCCTGCCAACTTGGCGAGCAAGCAAAGAGGTGACGTCAGTTTAGGGATGCTTCAACCTTGGTTTCACAAACAAAGTGGCAAAGACGGTACCATATCTCCAACCCTTATAGTCTCTTTATCTTGATAAAACCCAAATCAAAACGTTTAATGACGAAGTCTGAGCTCATTTTGAAATTTGGCTCTCCACAAGTAAAACCTGCTATAACAATTTGTTTTTCTCGGCATCTGGAGAACAGACACGTTGCGCAACTTGCATCCTCGGTTGAGCACCGTAGTCCACAATCAGCAACCTTCACGCAACAGCAGCAACTTCTCCCCAACGATCTTCAGTCTCTAAAATCTCCCTAAAGGTCTCGATGCTATCGTCTCTCGCCCGCCGCTCGCAGCCCGTGGCGCCCGCCATGACGCGCGCCAGCTCGTCGCTCATGTCGGACGTGCACGGCACCACGCACGGCAAGAAACACTGGAAGAATAAGCCGCTGTTCCGTCGCGGGGGCGACAAGCGGTTCCGGAACGGTCAGGAGGCCGCGGACATGCTGACGGACGAGGTGATTCGTCGTGATCCCAACCAGGTACGAACCCCCCTCATGGCTCAAAATGTAGCCCTGCGTTGCCTCGTTCCAACGCGCCGTTGACCGCCTCCAACCGCTCTTTACAGGCCGAGTACTCCCAAGCCGTGCAGAACTTTGTCAATTCCGTCGTCCCCGTGTTCGACCGCTACCCAAAGTACGCGTGGGTCATGAAGACACTCATGGAGCCCGAGCGTCTCATCCAGTTCCGTGTCCCATGGATCGATGATGAGGGCAGTAGCCGCGTTAACCGTGGCTTCCGTGTGCAGTTCTCGAGTGCTTTGGGTCCGTACATGGGCGGTCTGCGTTTCCACCCAGAGACGACCCATGGAACGGCCAAGTTCCTGGGCTTCGAGACCATCTTCCGCAATGCACTGGCCGGCCCATACGGCGGTGCACACGGTGGCTCGGACTTTAACCCCATGGACAAGAGCGAGTCAGAGATCATGCGCTTCTGCCAGAGTTACATGACCGAATTGGCCAACTACATTGGCCCCCACACCGACGTCCCCACTGCGGGTGTCGGTGTCGGTCCGCAGGAGATCGGATACATGTTCGGACAGTACAAGCGACTGCGCCAACTGCACCCTGGAGGCACGGAAGGAATTCTGAGTGGCGGTGCTTACCACTACCCACAAGTCACGGGCTACGGCGTCGCGCACTTTGCGAACCGTATCCTTGAGACTCGTGGAGAGACACTTAAGGGTAAACGTTGCCTGATCTCCGGTAGTGGCACGGTGGCGCTCAATGTTGCGCAGAAGTTGCTGGATCTTGGAGCTATCCCGATTGGTATGAGCGACAACTTCGGCTTTGTGATTGAGGACCAGGGCTTCTCGAGCAAGAGTCTGGGGGAGCTTAAGCGTATCAAGGAGGAGCGTAACGCTCGTCTGGGCGCCTACATCATGTCGTCCACTACGGCCAACTACCATCCGAGCGAGGAAGGCCGTCTGTGGGAGACGCCCTGCGACTACGCCTTCCCGTGTGCCATTCAGAACGACGTGGACGCCGACGCCGTGCGTCTGCTGGTCAAGAACGGCTGCAAGGGAATCTTTGAGGGTGCCAACTTCCCCTCCACGGATGAGGCCATTAGTCTCATTAAGCAGCACGGTCTGGCTTTTGGTCCTAACAAGGCTTCCAACGGTGGCCAATTCGCGCTGATTACCAAAAGTCTGGGTGCGACGACGCAGCTGTTGGATGACGAGGTGGACAAGATCGTTAAAGGTACGTTTTTGGTTCAGATTTGGTGGCTTTTAGAAGACGCTAACTCGTTGTGTTTTGTGCAGATTACATGTACAAGCTTCATGACCGTGTGGCGGCTTCTGCGGAGGAATTCAACGCTGCGGGTGACCTCCACGTGGGTGCGAACATCACGGCGTTCATGAGCGTGGCCGCCGCCATGTTCCGCCAGGGCGTGGTGTAAGTGAGCTGGATATGTATCCAACAGCGAAAGGAGAAGAGAAGGAGACAGGAAGACACGCGTGCGCTTGCAAAAAGTTTAGCGTGCGAGTGCGTTGTACTCCCTCAATACAACTGGGTTTTGCTTTCCATTCGTCACAGTTTGTGCTGGTAAGGCAGAAGTAGCAGAAGAGCGCAGCAAGAGGACAGTGGATGCAGACGCCACCATAGTGACAGGCGAAAGATCCGAGTGAAAAATCGTCACTCGATTC
Organism: Phytophthora idaei; assembly: GCA_016880985.1. Lineage (NCBI taxonomy): Eukaryota > Oomycota > Peronosporomycetes > Peronosporales > Peronosporaceae > Phytophthora > Phytophthora idaei. Next base: position 34,196 of record QOKR01000041.1, read on the forward strand.
AGCAGACTACCTCTGACGTGGAGAGTAATTGAGCAGCCAGATCCTGACGACATCAGGCCACGTTGATGTGTCAAAGGTATCAGTCCACCCTTTCCGTCCAGTGGGAAGTTCAGCCAAGTTGATGACCAGGCGCGGAGAGGATTGCGCACGAAACGACACGAGAACTGTGAACGTGCTGACGTTTCACCAATCGGTTCCAGGCTCAATTTGGTTCTCGGTTGCAATGGTGCAGAGATAGAATCTCGCACTTTTAGCGATGCCGGTGTCGCGAGTATTCTGGTGTCTGGGACGCCCAATAATACTCGCTGCGGTGTCAAGTATATCGCCATCGCAGCTAACGAACTGGAGCTGGGCGTGAAAAGTATCACCAGCGGATTTGATCCGTTGCGTTGGTTGGAAATCAGTGGCCGTTGGAAAACGGAATCAACTGCACGCAGTGTCGTCAAGGTCCACCCGGTGCCTCTTGACCCCTGCAGCGGCAGAAGAGGGTTGTGCCATCCGAGCTGTTTCACTTGGATTCCTCCGCCCTTCCCACCCGATTCTTCATTTTGCATCGCTCCTCCTGCAAGCCGAACGACGTCCAGTGCGTACATTTATCGTGGAGTTTGAGCTTCGTTACTATCTACCAGTCCACCGAATTCTTACCGCACACAATGCAGATCACACAACTCGCTGCTTTGGTGCTGATCGTTTGGAGCAGTTTTGTCCCAGCCACAGCTTCGGCTGCATCAAGTTCCTGCGACCGCGTAGCACTCGGATCACAGTCAGCGACCAAGTGGACTGTCCGCTGCATCAATGATAAAACTGCTACTGCGTCTTCGGCGTACTTTGATCCTCTATTGGTGAACAACTTTTACGTGGACAGTGGAGCGTCTGTTGTTGCATCTGCATCAGACCTGAAGCTCTCGTCCACTTTCTCCGAAGTCGGTGCACTCGTATCTCCCTCAGTTACGGCTTTTTCGCTGCTGGCAGCTTCGGGATTTACGCTGGACACCCCCGTGAACATCGTATCCACAGCTTTTGCTGAGCTCTCCGCTCTCCAAACTCTGTAAGTTTCCCTCAAAATTGTTGTCAATTCTGTATTTTTTCGAAGTACTCGACACGCTAACCTGGATTTCATTTATTATCAGACATTTGCAGGGGGTTCCACTTGCTGACAGTGATCTCCACTTGGTGCTGCCAGCATCCATTCAGAAAATGTACGTCCAGCATAGACTACACGAATATTGTCGGAATTTTTTTCTGACACTTGAAAATTGTGTTTGGCTAACAGTTCAATCATGGGTTGCGGACTCAGCAACATTTCTTTCGAGTTTGCAGATAGCTCCGCGATGGCAGATTCTGGCATTTCCTTGATGTAAGCTTGGTATTGACTGCTCTTAGGTGGACGATTTTTTGCTAACGCGTGTGCTGTGTATTCCAGCGATCTTCGTCAAAACAAGCTTGATAAAATTCCAGATTTAATTTACGATTTACCAAGTGGAGTTTCTACTATTGATCTACGAAACAACACAATGGATATATCGACCGAGACTTCTGCTCACAAGAAGCAGCTGAGTGAGTGGATTGATGCCGAGATACTATACATCGACAGTGACTTACTTGCGGGGTTGGATTCTTCGAACCAAGAAGAGAGAAACTCGGTTGTGGGCACTGCGAAAGCTGCTAACAACAGCACAGAATCGGCTAATCTCCCTTTGTCGGCGTCGTCTGGAAGCGAGGAGAACGTCACCACCGTCAAAGAAAATACCAACGAGAACGTGCTTCCCCTCACCATTCTCTCCGTCGCCATTCCTGCCGCACTGGCTGTGGCTATCACGCTAGTTTTTGGCGTTCGCAAGCGTCGACGAATGCAAGAGCGAGACACGGGTGGGATTCTGGAGCTTCCTCATCCTTTCGACAAGTCCACACGTGAACGATCCGAGACTTCGGGACACTTTACTGCGATCGAGAGTGAACTTTCTCGGAGTCAAATGTCAACTGCGGGCCACCAAGATATCGAAGACCGTGACTCGTGTTTTATAGTACCGATGTCTCCTAGAGATTCAGAGCAACCTCGTCAATCCTCATTTTTTGCTGCGAGCTACGTCAACTTGAAATCTCCTCAAGTCTTTCCAAAGTTCACTAGGAAGAGACAAATTTCAAGACGTGAAAATGGCGATAGCAACCACTCGCTAGAGCTACTCAGCACTTACAGTACGGCGAGTGCGACTCCAGCTCAAGTCCGAATTGCTGCCAGAAACGCTCTTCGATCAGCACTAGAGACGTTATTAACGACCAAAACCAACGACGCTGGACAACCGTTGCTGACAGTGAACACCTGTCAGTACTCGTTCAACGCAGAGGCTCAAATCGAGGAGACTCCACTGGCGTTTTTCGTCGACTGTCGGCTTGCAACCTCGGAGGATTCAGCTGATCCTACTCCACTTGGGCAGCTTGTGCTCAAGGTTTTCATCGAAGAAGATGCGGATCTTGCAGGACGCGAGAGCTACGCACTGTCGTGTCTACAGAAGGATGATTTCTCTCGAGCTTTCGCTCCTCGGTTACTCGATGATGCACTGGAATACGAACTTAACGTCGGCTCTGTCAAGTTAAGTTGCTGCATCTTGGTGCTGGATAAACTTGACTGCACTACGCTACGTGCACATATCGAGGCTTCTCGTGAGCCTATGGAGCAACAAATCTCTCGTGTGGTGACTGCAGTGCACGCTCTTCACACGCGAGGCCTCGTACATGGAGCTCTTGACACTGATAGCCTTGCAACGTGTGCACCGGACGGACGTTTGAAGTTCTGGGGTCTTGAACATGCCTCGAGAGCAGGACACAAAGTCCCCTGTCCAGATACGGACCTTATTAGCGTTTGTCAAGCGGAGTGTGTTGCACCAGAGCTGGCTACTCCTGCGTTAGAGGAAATACCGAGCTCTCGTACGTCACCCTCACTGGATATCTGGAGTCTCGGAGTGATAACTCTCAAGATGTACGCGTCTGGACGCCAACTGGAAGAGTTCAAGGGCTGTACAACGCCTCATGATGTGTTTGAATGCCTTACCGCTGCTGATAACAATGGAGAGCTACCAAACGCTTGCTTTTTCGAGCGATCTATTACTCAATTCGTACCGAACGATGACATGAAGGACCTCTTGCGTCAATGTTTAAACCGGGTTTCAACAGCGAGATCTTCAATCGAGTCCATTTCTAAGCACACAGCGTTTGAGCGCAAGGAGCGCGAGGTGTCACGACTGACTACAGTCACGTCTCGGATGCTCTCGGCGATAATTGAAGAGAAGGAGCTGCTTTCTTCGTGCGATTCGAACACAATTCTGCTATCTGGAGAGCCAGAACGTGATCAAGTATCGGAGCAACTCGAAGAGGAACTCTCGCGTCCTTGTGTCGTCTCTCCTGAGCCTTTGCCGCCGAGTTTGTGGCTCTTTCTACCACCTACGGAGCTCGAAATCGACTTGACACAACGCGCCAGTTTCTTCTCGGAAGATCAGTGGGTTTCTAAGCTCAAGCGTTTTCAGCAACAACGTGCAGAAGAACTGCGTTTTCCCCTCGTCTTTATGTGCGAGTCGTGTGAATCTGGCGCTGCTATCCCGTGCAGTATCGCTACTACTACAAAGTATGGAGTGAGTGTATCGTCCTCGTTATTGTCACTAGTGATGCCGCTTGTACGCGAAACGATGCTGTTCCTTGAGGCGCGTGCGATCCTGTCCAATGGACTAAGCGTTGGAGAGGCAAGTGGACTCACGGGGCCTCAGCAATGGGAAGAACTGCGAACGTTTTACAGCGCGATGGAACGTATGGAACTCGCCACTGTAAACCCAGTGAATGAGGTCGAACTGGCGCCAATGGAGCAGCAATTAAAGTCTCGAGACCAGGTAAAAGCGCAGGAAGTGCTCGACAAACTCATGGACCTCATTTTCAGCGAGGACAAGCGCGAATACGTCCGGAATTTGCTGGATGCTTTGGTTAGTGATGAAGACCTTGTGGCGGGTGCTGAACGCAGTAGCTGGGCAGCATTGCGCCGCTGTGATGTAAATGGTGAGAGTGCGGAAAAACTGAGCCGTACGCGTTGGCTGTGCAGTCACCACGCACCACAAGACAGTTAATGTGTAGCTATCATGAATCAAATACAAAGAAGACCAGTCTGCTGTCAATCTGAAAAACTGCTCACAATTGTTTTTAATTTAAAATCTAGGAGAAGAAAAAAATCACAAGATTTCGCCAGATTTGGCTTATAGTAGCCCCTCGTTACTTCGAAGAGGTTTCATTTGGTTGACGCAGGAGTTCTATTCTTGATTCCTGGATCGCAGCCAAATGACGAAGAAGATGACCGGAGGAGATGCTTCCTCTCCAAGCCAGGAGCATTCTACCGGCGTCGTTGAAGCGTCTGTAAAACCAGGTGCAGTAGCACTCTTGGTGAGCCAAACGGACGATGTTGCGAGTTTGGATGACCACAAAAGTCTTCAAGACGCCTTCTCTTCGAAACCAAAGTCACCAAGATCATCTGTAAGGAATTCCTTATCACCCAAAAACTCCTGGACGGGATCGCTGCAAGATTTTGCACCGCATGTCGTGAATATTGTAGCCACTGAGGTAGCCACCTTTTACGACGTGTTCGGCGTGCTTGGCGTACCGATGATCATTATGTTCGTGGTCTCAGCCGCCTGGACTTTTATGATGGCGGCTATTCAAATTCACGCGGATAGCATGGCCAACGCGATCATGAACACGACGGAATTCGACAACGGAGAGTTCTGGCTGCTCCCAAAGCCTGAAAACTCAATTATCGTGTCGTCCGTGGTCCTCTTGACGATTTTCGGTATCGGCTACACTGCTCTTGCAGTCACGATGATGTTTTTCTACCGTGCTGGAGCCTCGAAGGAAGATCTAAACCTAGATAACATTTCTGAAGAAGTGGTCGAGAAGCAAATCGAACCGAAAGGGAATTTCGTTCAGCGCCTAATTGTATGGATTCGCGAATTACCAGCGGATATTCGAGAGCACTATTTCGTAAGCACACTAGCTTGTAAACTCAATTGTTGCTGTGCAAGTCTAAGTGTTGTGGTTATGTCCTTATCTATTGCAGACGGCAGCGCTGGACCTTCCCAAGCTCGTTTTCCAGACGCTCACACTGGCAACTTACCTCCGAAAAGGCTTCCCAACTGCAATCATTTATTATTATTCAGTCTTGTTGCTCTGCAATTGGCTTGTAGCATGTTATCGAAGCCAGCGCTACGTGGCGGACCCCGATCTCATTATCGCTCGACTGTACTACACGTAAGTCCTATTTGCTCTACTAAGTATTTCTTACACATGGCTCATTTTTTTTTTTACCTTTTGGTTAGCTATGATTTGTTCTTTGCCGTGTTCGCTCCACTCGTGGTGCTGGTCTACTACGTCGACACATTCGATTTCGATCGGGCCGCGTTCCAAACGAAGATGGAAATACTTGGTGTCGGATCTTTCGACACGGTGGCACGAATATTTGGAGATCCCTCACAAATTTCAAGTTTCTGCAGTGCCTTCCACTACTTGCAATTCTCAGCGGGCTCAACGCTTTTCTACAAGTCGGCGTTGAATATATTATCGCTGTACAAGTGGCGAAAGATCATAATGACATTGATTCACAACCACCACGAACGACAGACTGAGCGGAAGAGGAAAGCGTCTGTAAAACCAGTTCCACGAGAGTCCCAAACGGGGATTATCAAGGCTTACCTCACGAAGAGGCTTTCGGGTACAATCTCAAGGCCAAAATTCGTACAGCACTTTATTCCCAAGCTGTTTCTTTCGCTCAGTTTCCTGGTTGCGGGCATCTGCATGTTCGTGTATTCAGTCGGAGCTGTGCAGTCGACGAAGGCTTTGTGCAACAAGTACGATAAGTGCGTCCTTGCAAGTTACCAATGGAATTATGGAGAGAAACATTGCACTTGTTTGGTATTTGCTGACCGTCATATCGCACCAGCGACGTACGCCGAATGGACGAATCCTGTTGACACTACGACTGACCTGGCAGAGCTAGCGATAGCAGGAGAGCTCCGAATTGTCCAGATTATTAACCGTGCTGTTCCAGAATTACCAGAAGAGCTGAAGAACTGCGACCACCTGGAACAGTTGATACTAGCCTACACCAAAACAGAGCAACTTCCAGAATGGGTATCAGAATTCTCCCACCTGGAGTTTTTGTAAGTACCGATGATTAGAATCTACAACTTGCTTTAGAAAAATCTAACTTTCGTTTATTAACGTGAACTAACAGACACATCGAGGGAGACTACACAAGCAGAAGACTTCAAACTATGTCGGAGGGCATTTTTGACACCATGTCAAAACTTGCATTCCTCCATCTAGGTGTTCATCCAGATCTAGAGCAATTACCGTCGCTATCGTCGCTGAAAAACTTGCGATACTTGGCATTGGCAGTCATGGATTCCCTCAAGGAACTGCCGAGTTTCGAGGGGCTTTCGGACGCCACCGACCTGCACATCGAGCACCTACCACGCGTCGCGACGCTACCCTCGGTTCAACCTCTCAAAAGTATGCAATACTTTATACTTGCGTCACGGATCTCCATTTGCTGCAATGGATTTTTAACGGGGACTTGTAACATGACGGAGGGCCAATGTTTGCCAATTACAGGGGAGAAATACCCTCTAACATGCACGGATGAGAGAATTTCGGCAGAAGACAACGCTACCCTTGCATCTTTCGGAGGTGTTGTCTGTCCCCCTTGTGATACCCCATTTAGTCATGAAAAGGCCGCACCAACCAAGCATTCGACAGACGAGCTGTGCAATGGCGTCAAGTACAGACATTGTAAGCTCAAAGGAGTGGATGGAATGTGCTACAACACTCGCATGATGGTCATCAACTGTTCTACCTCATCGAGATATATTGCTATGCGTAAGCTACAAATTCAACGGGGTGTGGGGGAACCATGCGACCCAGTTGAAGAAGCCTGGCTTGGCTGCACTAACGCGACCTCAACTTAAACAGACATCACTAAACTCAAATAAATGCATTCGTAGTTATCCGCCTAACTCAACCTCCAGTAGATAGTTTTCAGCGAAGTTGGCGCTTTCTTGCTTTTTTCGTCGTCGTCAGGTCCAGGTCGGGGCAGATCGATTGAAGGTGCCGCTGAACAGTGATGTTTTCTGCTTTCATGTTGATTTCGCATATGGGAATATCCGGGGTTGTCACGAATTGCTTGATGCCGATTTGGCAGAAAAGCTGTTTGCACACGTGCTTCTGGAACTGGCCAGTGGGGGGATGCTGGAACGGGTAGACTCGGTAGGAGCTGAGAACGTTGCAGATGCCGAGGTTTGTCTCAATGAAACGAGATTTGAAAATCTTATCGATTTTGTCGAACTGCTTTGTGTTGCACGATGAAAAAGCCAAGGTGTCAGCAACTGTCATAGCTATCAAAAGCAGCAGATACAGGAGTCTGGCAAGCGGCATTCGTCGTTTTGGTTGGATTTAACTTGAGCAGCTCAATGGCAATTGAAGAATGAGGGATGAGGGATACACGTCGTGGCCATAAGAAGGATAGGGGGAGGGCTTGCATCATCACTTTTGTAGTGTTCGAATTCTTGCATACGTGGTAGAACACCTAGTAACTCTGGGTGTTGGACGAAGGCATCGAATTGTACCAGTAATGGAACCTACATACCTTTAGGTGATAAGACCTAATTAGGTACATGTAGATCCATGAACATCCTTCGGCGCAAGGTTTACCTGAGAAACGGTACGAATCTTCATAGGCTTGCAGCTTTTACATGGGTATCCTGTACATGTACTAAACTGGCCAAAACCCTTAGACGAAGATGGTGGGTCGTTAATGTGAAGAAGTTGCAGAAACTAATACTACAAGTATTATCTTCAGTTAAAGTCAATTTCAGTACAAATTAGTGCCTCAAAATCGCGCTCCCACTCCCGCTGCGAAGCCCTTCGACCAGTAGGGCAAAAAGAAGTAATAGGCCGAAAAAAAAACGAACAGGCGGCGAGGACTCCGATTAACTTTTGTGTCTCCTCAGAAGTGGATTGGTCCCTGGACAGGTAGGTATGAATGCACTTTTCTGATGATTTTGTTCCTTGGGAGCTTTTTGCAAAGATTCAACAAGTTTGGGGTGGTTCTTTAGAGACTCGAGCCTTTTCATCATCGTGGGGTTTTCTTGGACACTCTCGAGATTCTTCATAATCGCTGGATTGTTCTTCAGATGCTCCACTTCCTTGATAAACGATGGGTTCTTTTGCAAGGTTGCCGAATTCTTGGGTTTCCACCTTTTCAACGAGCCAAGTCCCCGAGCTTCGTCTTCCTCGTCGTCGCCAGACTTTTTGTATGCGTGAGCTCTCGTATTGCTGCTCCGTAGGTTCGGATAGGCGTTGGCACCTTGAAATCTCGCGTGACTTGAGTCGGATTCCACGACTACCCCTTAATTGTGTCCTTGGCATGCGCGAAGTTGCTGTAGCAACCAAAGACGTTGAATAGAAGCAGTACCAAGAAGAAACTTAGGCGCATTCTGCCTGTTGCGTCTTCACGAGATTGGTTTGTCGAAAGCAATTTGAGATGTGAGACAGCAGACTTTTCGGCATCAGTCAGGTGATTTGCACACAGTTTGTGTAATGTGCTGGCGCTACCGAAAGAATATATTTGCTGGTCGGATAATAAACAGGTTACACAAACGTACTGGTGTTTATTGCTTTTAAGTATCTTAAAACTATGAGTACTAGTTAGAATACAGCGGTTGCCTTTTTCAAAGTTTCTAAACATATTAAAACAAAAGATGTTGTAATTACACTTTTATTGTTTAAATTTGTTGTAGTGTGTTTATTTTGCAAGTTGCGACTTGCACGGCGTTCCTCTTGGCTGAGTCGTCTGTATCGCCTGGAGTACAGGTTGTACTACATATATGATTCGTGTGACGAGAGGAATATGAGCAAGAATCTGTTAGTGTTTCTTATAAATATTCGGTGAATTCAGAAGTGAACGATCCGCATGGACTACATTTCCACCGAGTCCACGAACTAAACATGCGGTGCGCGGACGAAACAACTTTAAAGTTCTAGAACTAAATTTGCAGCGCGTTTGATTTACTCGTTACTTCGAAGTTTGAACTACGTGTTATATCCTAGACGTCTTTGTTTACACCTTTGCCCGGCCAACGTTGGGTTATCCCACAATCAAAGTTGGCACCTTTTATTTTAGATAGTCGGATAAAAGATTCACTAACTCAACCGAAGCTGTCTAATCCATAATCAAAGTTGGCTGATGTCTCAAGTGCGCGGGAAAATCATTGGCTGCCATGACTGCAGAGATTTTCCCGCGCATCTCGAGACTGCCAAGGGCGCCGCGCAGGCATCTCTTTCCTCAACTTGCCCAGCAGCTCCCAGATGCCTTCCCAGCTCCGTCTCAAGCGCCATACCCCAGAAGAACGCCGCCGCGTCCTAGACGCGTACTCCTCGGGTGGTGACTGGCGCACCATCACACGCTACAACGGGATTCCTCGGACCACCGCCGAGTACCTTGTGGGTCACGGCCGTGCCGAGGGCCTTCCCCGAGGTGGTGCCCGAGCCAATAAGGTCACCCCAGAGATCAAGGGAGTGCTAGAGACGTAGCTGAACGAGTGCTGCACGTTCCCGCTCCGTACTCTGCAGAACTTGGTGGTGGAGGACTTCAACGTGAAGTTGACGCAGACAACTATCTCCCGCCACCTGATCGACATGCTGTGCACGATCAAGCAGGTGCGCGTCGAGCCGACCACGTGCAACAACGAGGTGAACAAGGAGAAGAGGAAGGAGTTCGCCGAGGCGCTCATTCGCCACACCGACCAGGGCGACTTGGTCGTCTGCTTCGACGAAACGAACTACAACTTGTACACCAAGCGCACTCGCGGCAGAGCCAAGAAGGGAAAACGCGCAATCGAGAAGCTGTCGCCTTCGAAAGGCGCCAACCTGCAGATTCAGTGCGCAGTGTCGTCGGCGTTTGGGGTGGTCGCGTACCGCACCCACCGCGGCAGCATCAAAATGCAGACGAACGCCGATTTCGTAGAGGGGTTGTACAAGGTGATCAAGGAGTCGGACGTGTACAAGGGCGAATACACAGACAAGAAGGTTGTCGTTGTGTTCGACAACGCACCCGCCCATTCCCAAACCGAATCGCTCGTGACGAAACGGGACGATCTCGTCCTGCTGAGGCTGGGGCCGTAGAGCCCCATGTGCAACCCTGCTTCCGTTCTCTAAAGGCTAACATCAAGGACTACCTGGCCCTGATGCGGGACGAGGTGAACAACCCGGTCCTCGCCATGAACGGCGAGCCCATCTCAAAGACGGAGGCTTGCATGCAATTGCTTGAGCAAGCTGCGCACGTTTGCATGACCAAGATCACCCAGCGGATGGTGCAGAAAATGGAGCTGCACGCCTCTAAGTTTGTCAGTGCGGCGGTTCGCATGGAGGATATGGTGTACGGAGCGTAGTTGCGAAACACCAACAAGGTCACGAAGAGCCAAACCAGGTCCTAAGCACTAGTGCATACCGTAATACAACTTTGATTATGGATTAGACAGCTTTGGTTGAGCTAGTGACTGTGTTTATCTTTTTATCCGACTATCTAAAATAAAAGGTGCCAACTTTGATTCTTCGACGTATCATTGTAGTAGCGGCAGCCAGCAATGCTTTTGTGCTGCTGAATGTAATCTGTAGCGCTTTTAAGCGCGATTAAAATCGCACTCTTTAGAGCTTCAAGGAGGCCCCATTACATGTATACTGAGTTATATACTACTGCGTATAGCGGCTGTAGTTCAACAAAACAAAGGGCTGTCTTGAGCACTCTTGCATTCGCGATCAAGATGCGGTACATGTACCGGCACCACGAAGTCACCACCCTGGATGTAGGCGTAAAATCAATTAGAAGTAGATTCGTTCCGCTTGCTCAGATAATCCTGGTGCCGAACAAGATAAGAGGGTTACGCCCACCGTTGTATCTCCACCTTGTGATACAGGTACGTATTCTCCAGAGGGTAGCTCAATTACTGGTAAAATACGCAGATTCACCGGAGTTGTTAGGTGTTCTACCACGTATGCAATAATTCGAACGCTGCGATGCAAGCCCCCCCTCCCATCCTCCGTTTACTTCTTATGGCCGCCATTCATTCCTCATTATTCAATTGGTTGGCATCGAACTGCTACATCAAACCAGACGAAGAATGCCGTTTGCCAGATTTCAGTACCTGCTGCTCCTGATAACTGTGGCGGTTGCGGGTTCCTCAGCCACTCTACCGTCGTGCAACGAAACGGACTTTGGCAACATCGAGTACATTGTCGTATCTCCTCCTCTAGATACAGATTTCAGCATCTGCAACATTCGCACCGCCTATCCAGTGTACCCGTTCAAACCGGCCCCCACCGGCGAGTTCCAGAAGGTCTGCGAGCAACGATTCTGCCAACTCGGATTGCAGGAATTGTTCAAGAACCAGTACATTCCCCAGTGCAATATCAACGTCAACGGAGCGGAAATCACTGTTCGTGCGCACCTTCAATCGATCTGCCCCGATTTGTCGATGGAGTGAGAAGAAAAAAAGCAAAGGAAAAACTTCGGTATCCCGATTTGAGGTTGATTTAGGGGGATAACTAAGAATACATTGGTTTAAGTTTCTTACTACAGTAGAATCTTAACCGTTAATTTTAAGTCGAGATTTAGCTACTGTAGTGCAGCCAAGCTATTCTGCATCGTAAGGTATCCATAGATAACATGCTGGCTTCATATGGAGTTCCTCGAGTTGCCTACTTTCTCTGTACAAAACGAGAAAAATGGAGAACAGCTATTGAGAGAAAAACGCAATGCACACATATCATTGAGCTTTTAGATAATCTGCAGCAACGGGTCCTTCTTCGGAGGCTCCTCCTTGCCCTTGATGCTAATGATTCGTCGGCCGAAGAGGCTGAAGTAGTAGCCAGACTCAAAGCGGTCCATGGGGTTCGTGCGGACAAACAGCAGAACCACCAGTCCAGCCACGATAATGATGAAGATGTTGTTCACTGTCGAAATGTACGCTTCACTGATGGACACTCCGGCCTCGATATTGCTACTGTACGCGTTGTTAAACGTGATACCACCCACAACACCACCGATTGACCACGCCGTCAGGATCAGTCCGTGCATTGCTCCAATGTTGAATGCCCCGAACATATCGGTCAGGAAGGCCGGGATGGTACCAAAACCGCCACCGTAGCTTGCGGTTAACACAAAAATCTCCGCCACAAACGCCGTGTACTCGTTGTTCCGAATGAGCATCGGTGTGGTGCCCACAATCACCACCTGGAGGATCAGAGTCGTGTAGAAGACGCACTTGCGTGCGAACGCGTGCTCGATATTAAAGTTGCGAGCCACGAGATCCGAGGACAGCGAGAAGAAGAGTCGACCGAAGCAGTTGAACACGCCGTTGATCGACACAATGTCTGCAGCCTCGTCGCCCGTTCTACCGAAGATATCCGTGCACATGTTCGACAGCTTGGACAGCACCACCAGACCGTAGATCTGGTTTGCAAAGAACATCACGTACATGCACAGAAAGTCTGGAGTCTTGATGGCGTCGATCAACGTCAGCTTGCGCACTTGAGCGTTGGTGCTGATGATGAAGTCGATGTCGTTCTCGGACGCCGCAGACTCGTAGCGGTGCTTGGACGTGACGTGTTCAGCGTTCTCTGTAGCCATTTCCGGTTCGTCCACCACTTCACCGTGCATGTTTAACCCGCCAACTGTGAACTCCAAGTGAGGCGTGCGCAGTACGATAGCACAGAGATACATTGTTCCAGCCATAGCACACCCGACAACCAGGAACGTGGAGGACACGCCGACAGCTTCAATACAAGGACGGTAGACTTTCGCCCACACCACAGCTCCTGCACCATATCCGGCGACAGCGAACCCTGCAGCTGTACCTCGGTAGTCGGGGAACCATTTCTGTAGTGCTGATACTGGAGCAATGTAGCAGAGACCCATACCAAAGCCACAGAACAGACCATACCCGACGTAGACTGCTGCAATTGCCTTGTGAGCAACACCAATGGCCACAATGGCGTGACCGAGAAGGAACGACGACGTGCCGAGCACTACACCGTAGCGAGGACCATTGCGCTCAATCCAGGGACCCATGATAGCAGTGGTAGTACCGAAGATGCCAACTGCGATGTAGAACGCATTTACAGCGCGGCCTGCTTTGGGGTCGTTGTACACATGGGCATCGATAGGTTTGTTGAAAACAGACCACGAGTACAGCGAACCGATGCAGAATTGAACCAGAAAACTCGCGAAGAAGAGGTACCAACGCGAGAATCGCAGGCAATGCGAGGAGTAATACCGGTCCTTGCCCAGGTAGAAGGTGAAGAGCCATTCTTCAGCATCGTACTGCTCCGGGGAGCACTGCTTTCTTGGCACAGTCCAGTGGTTGGCGATTTTCGCCTGAGCCGCTTGAACGCAGGTCTTGTTGGTCTCTCCCTTCATTGCCATCTTCAGCAACTTGGTCGTTTGGAGACGAGAGCTTTAAAAACTAATAGACCAGCAGTCGACTCGAACCTTCGTCAGGAGCTCGCCGATTGAGGAATGAGAAAGCCTCCAATTTGAACTGGTCCTCTCTCACGGAAGAGATGAAGACGGGGCGTTGCACAAACGGATGTTTGTTTATTTTTGCAGATGGCAAGGCAAAATGTAAAGCGGGGATGTAGAGAGTAAAATGGGAAACACATTGTGATCAGAAGAAATCTTATCCAGGAGTGTAAAAATTCCTCTCCACGAAAAAAAAAACTAATGGTTGTTAAAATGGATGGATTTCGAGCAGTTTTACGAGTTCCGGGTTACTTTGTCAACGAGGTTCTCTTGGTTCTTGTCCAAGCACCGAAGGTTCAACGGCACTACTGTATTAATACCAGACCTAAAACCAGCCGAATTTGCAGTGATGGTGCGAGTCGTTAAGCAATGCGCAGCTGGGTGCTCGTGGGAGGGCAGACGTGTGGGTAGCCAAGAGACTTCCACAAGTGCATGCCCAACCTCAGCATCTGGATCACGTGTTGTCACCGACTTTACCGCCTCAAATTTGTGCTGTGTCACTATGATCAAAGGTAAACATCGTCAAAGTTCAAGTGTCATCGTGAATTACTACTTATCTGTGAGTGAAATGAACTACATGTACACTACGATGATCTCCCACTCGAAAGAATTCATTGTCTGATCCCATTCGCGCCGACCTTACGCCGCGTCCAGCAGCGGTTCTTCCCTCTTCGGTTCTTGCTTGCCCTTGATACTTACAATGCGTCTGCCGAAGATGCTGAGGTGGTAACCAGGTTCAAAGCGATCTGCAGCGTTCGTGCGCACGAAGAAGAGCACCATGAAGCCGATGATCAGAATGACGAAGATGCGGCGGACCGTGTACGTGTAGGCCTCGTGGATCTCCCAGCCATCGGCGATCTGGTCGCCGTACGTGTGGTTAAACGAGATACCACCCACAACTCCACCGATAGACCACGCAGTTAAGATCAGCCCGTGCATCGCACCAATGTTAAACGCGCCGAACATATCTGTTAGGAACGCCGGAATGGTACCAAAGCCACCACCGTAACTGGCCGTGAGGATGAACACTTCAGCCACAAACGCAGTGTAATTACTGTTCTCCATGAGGATCGGAATCGTGCCCAAGATGATCGCCTGCGATGCCAGTGCGTAGAAGTACAGACACTTGCGCGCGAACGCGTGTTCCACGTTAAACTTACGCACGAAGATGTCCGACATGAGCGGGAACATCAAGCGTCCGCAGCAGTTAAACACGCCGTTAACAGATACGATATCTGAAGCTTGGTCGGCGGTCTTGTTGAAGATATCCGTGCACATACTCGAGAGTTTGGAGAGCACAATGAGCCCGTAGAGTTGGTTAGCGAAGAACATGATGTACATGCACAAGAAGTCCGGGGTCTTAATGGCGTCAATAAGAGTGAGTTTGCGCACCAGCGTGTTGGTAGCCGTCGTAGGCTCCACGATCTCCTGGACATCACGTGCGGTCGGTGTCGTGATGGATTCGTATTCATGCGATGATAGCACACTGACCTTCTCGCCGCGGTGAATGAGTTCGTCGGCTTCATCCACTGCCTCTCCGTGGATATTAAGGCCACTGACTACGAACTCGTGGTGCGGAGAGCGGAGTATAATTGCACAGATGTACATGGCGAAAGCCATCACGCAGCCGATGAGGATGAAGGTTGAAGAGAGACCCACCGCGTCAATGCACGGGAGATAGACCTTAGCCCACACGACGGATCCAGCGCCATAACCGCCCACTGCGAAGCCTGCAGCTGTGCCACGGTAGTCGGGGAACCACTTTTGCAGCGCCGAGACGGGCGAAATATAGCACAGACCCATGCCGAAGCCGCAGAAGATGCCGTAGCCGATGTAAATGGCTGTGATCGCCTTGTAGTGCACACCGATGGCCACAATGATGTTGCCAATGAGGAACGACGTCGTGCCGAGCATCACGCCGGCGCGTGGACCGTGACGCTCGATCCATGGGCCCATAATGGCTGTAGTGGTGCCGAAGACTCCTACGGCGATGTAAAAGGCATTGACGGCCCGTCCAGCCGTGTTGTCGTCGTACACGTGCAGGTCGATTGGCTTATTGAAGACCGACCATGAATAGAGTGAACCGATGCAGAATTGCACCAGGAAACTCGCGAAGAAGAGGTACCACCGCGAAAAGGGCAGATACGGCAGCGAAAAGTAGCGGTTCTTGCCCAGATAGCACGTGATGAGCCACGCCTCGGCCGCGTCCTGCTCGGCCGTGCGGTGTTTGGGCGGGACGGTCCAGTGGCCGGCGATCGCGTCCTTCGTGGACCGCCGACACGTCTTCTTCGGGGTCGTTGGGTCGACAGTGGCAGGATCTTCCACGCCCATAGTGACAGTGACGGTGGTTCCTTGCGATGGAGTGAAGCTTGACTTGCGGGGCAGCGAGCCAGTTGAGGAATGAGCAGAGTGTGGCAAGGAGTTGGCAGCCGAAGGCTCATGGTGTTGGGCATTTGTCAAGGATGAAGGCTTGAGATATATATTTTTTGCAACAGACTTCAACGTGCACCAACTTCAACGATGGCAAAAAGCGATATAAAGTTGCGTTTCCGGGGATGGCGATGGATTTGCGAACTGGAATTGACTGGGTTTTGTATGGGTGGCTGATCCGTGGTAAGAGTCTTACTAAGGAGATTAATCCGAGTTGAGGGCAAGTGTCGTGCAGAGACCACCAAGACGCATGGGGAGGCTGCTGGGCTTTGATCATGCAGCGCTGGCAATGGCAACTTCAGAAAAGGGGAACAGGAGCTTGCCCAGACTGGGCAGCCCAATAGCTTCACTTCTCTACGAAAAAGATGAAGTCTCCCAGTTAAACAAACAAGTGTGGGATCTGCTGGTCGCCTTTTTTGCCCTTTACGTCTGTGTACGTTCGCGGCGAGGAGATGGACGTGTCAACACGAGCCTTGCGTGTCGAACGATGGCGAGCCCACTAGGCGGCGATATCAGAGACGGCAACGCTCGCCGAGCCCAACACGTTTCGGTCCAGATTTTATCCTCGGACGACGGTCAGCAGCGTTGACAAGACACCATGTCTGGTCTGCAGGCACGGACGAGAGTGGTGGCTTCGCTTTTCTCGCGGCCTTTCGAGCATCGTGTTCCAGTCTGGAATCCCGACGAATAAACGCGAGTGCCATCGAAAAAGCAAAACCCAAAGCAAGGACCCACTGATTCCATCGTCGTTTTCCGATCGGCTTCATTGAGTGCAATATGATCGTGAGCTATCTACGATTTCGCTGTCTCTATTGTACATGTACATGTAGTGTCGTCCCCGTTAATACAGGTAATGCCTTTAACAACCCCAAGCTGTTTCCGGTGGAACAGGACCTGCTCACGCTCGCCATGGTTTAGCGATAGTGATCACCGAAATGTGTCAATGAAAATGCTCATAAGAGGAAACGCAAGATGCTGAGCGCTATCCTCGCTCCCCGTTTAACATCATGCGGCTCACAGCACCGCCGGCACGGCACCGCTTTGCTGCACCACCGAGAAGCCGCCGTCGCGATGGCCACCATTACAACGCCGTGACGGGCGAAGTCATCGATGCTGCGTGGTTGCGAGCACACCATCCTAACAAACCCCGCACTCTGGACGCAGCAATACTCCGTGACTTCGCCACAAGTTCCTCGAGCACGGCGTTAGATCGGTGGTGTGAGTCCCAAAAACTGTGGCTGCCGGTCTCTCGGGGCACCTTGAACCTGATGATAAGACCGCCCAAGAGAAGAGACATACGGGGACAAGAGACTCAGCATATTTCTACAGCTGAAGACAACTTCAACCTGTAGCTTCAGCCTGGCATAGTCAATCGATCAATTTATTAACCTGTCGATAGTTTTTTCTTCTCTCTCTTCAGCTACATATACTACACGAATACTCACGCATTCTTACACCTCAATTTGCAGTAGACCCTCCTTGTTCGCCGTCGTGTCCTTGGGTTTAATGCTGATCACACGCTTGCCGAACAAACTGTAGTGGTAGCCCTTGTCGAACCGGTCGCGCGGGTTCGTACGCACCATGAAGATGAAGAGTCCCGTGATACACACCACGATAAGAATCTTATAGATACTGTCCACGTACGCGTCCACAGGCGTGGTGCCGTTCTTGATGGCCTCGTTGTATTTAGCGTTGAAGGTCAGACCACCGGCCACGCCGCCCAGCGACCACGCCGTGAGGATAAAGCCGTGCATGGCGCCGATGTTGAACGCGCCGAACATGTCTGTCAAAAAGCACGGGATCGTGCCGAAGCCGCCGCCGTACGACAACGTCAGCAGGAACACCAGCATCACGAACGCCGAGTAGCTCTCGTCACGGATCAGCGTCGGGAAGATGGCAATGATAGTGATCTGCGAGACCAGTCCATAGTAGAAGAGGCACTTGCGGGCGAAAGCATGCTCGACGTTGAATTTGCGCACGATCACATCCGAAATGAGCGGGAACAGCAGACGCCCGACGCAATTAAAGACGCCGTTAATGGAGACGATGTCAGCGCCTTGGCTAGCCGTCTTTCCGAAGAGTGTAGTGCACATGGTCGAGAGCTTGGACAGCACGATGAGGCCGTAGAGCTGGTTGCCGAAGAACATAATGTACAGGAAGACGAAGTCGGGCGACGTGATGGCCTGGATCAGCGTCATCTTCTTCACTTGAGAGTTGGTATTCTGCGCGTTCGGGTCCACCATCACTTCCACCTCGCGGGATGTGGGAGTCATGATGGATTCGTACTCGTGCGACGACATTACGCTCAACTTTTCGCCGCGCTGGAACGACTCCTGGGCCTCACGGACAGCCTCGCCGTGCATGTTCAGGCCACCAACGTGGAAGTCGAAGTGCGGGTTGCGCAGACACACAGCGCAGCAGAAGAGGATGAACGCCATGACGCAGCCGATGACGATGAACAGGTCCGGTACGCTGGTCGCGTCGATAATGGGCAGGTAGGCTTTGCCCCACACCACGGAACCGGCACCGTAGCCGCCCACAGCGAAGCCGGCAGCGGCGCCGCGGTAGTCCGGGAACCACTTCTGAAGCGCCGACACGGGCGAAATGTAGCACAGGCCACTGCCGAAGCCACAGAACAGGCCGTAGCCGACGTAGAGACCTACGATCGACTCGGCGTGCAGCGAGATGCAGCTGATGACACACCCGATAAAGAAGGAAATTGCACCGAGCACCACACCGGCGCGTGGGCCGTTGCGTTCGATCCACGGACCCATGATTGCGGTCGAAGTGCCGAACACGCCGACGGCGATGTAGAAGGCGTTGACCGCCATACCTTTCGTCTTGTCGCCGTAGATGAGCTGGTCGATGGGGTTGTTGAGCACCGACCACGAGTAGAGTGAGCCGATGCAGAACTGCACCATGAAACTCGCGAAAAAGAGGTACCAGCGGTTGAATTTGATCCACGGCAGCGTCATGTACTTGCCAAAGATGTACGCGGTGAGGAGGTACTTCTCGGCCGCGTCCTGTTCGTCGCTGCGGTGCTTGTCGGGCACCGTCCAGTGCTTGATGAGTACTCCGGTGATCTTGTCGCCGCAGCTCTTGGCGGGTGGCGTCACTTGCTGGACGGACGGGTCGGTCATTGTGGTTTGGTGAAGGCGAAGAAGAGACCGGAGCTGGAACAAGTGTGCGCGACGCCGCCAATTGAGGAATGAGAGTTTGGGGAGGTCGAGTCGTTGCTGCTGCTTGTTCAGCGATCGGCAGAGGGCATGGCGAACAAGGGACGTAGACAGGTTGAAGCGATATACAGGCCCGTTTCTGCCGGGTGAGGAGAGACTGAGCTTTGCAGCACGTCTGGTTTGACGCTGGTCGAAGGTGGAGGCGGCGACGTCATCGGTTCCCCTTGTGTGTCAGGCGATGGCCGGCGTTAAACACTGGGATGGAAATCAGAGTTTCTAGGCAAGTTGACGCCATTTGCTTGGACTAGTTGGCGAGGCATGCACTATAGTGCGGGACAACGCGATTAACCGTGAAGCTCGCGTTAATTTGCTGCGACAGCTGCAAATACATGTACAGCAATGCACAGTGCCTTGTTCTGACTAGTGTCGACTAGAGTAAATGTTCAGCCTTAATGCTTTGAGACGGGTGGCGAGGAGCTTCAGCTCTGAAGCTTGGCAGTTGGTACTTTTGGTATCTTCTGTAAAAACTTTCAGACTAAAAGCGCTGATACACTGCAATTTCAATGCAATACATGGTAAAACAATTGCTGCAGAGCATCCCCGACGGAAGTGGTGGTTGAAGTTGCCTTGCAGTGGTGACGCGTCGTCTTTGGCGAGCTGTCGCGGCCTGGCATTTCTGTTGCTCCGAGTCCGGTTTACGTGGCCACCACAGCAGCCTGCTACATGCGAGGTGAGGTGTGGAAATTAGCATAATGCCATAACCAGTAGCTAGGCCTTTGTGATCAGCCTCTCGAGTGCTTTCATCTCGCCCCCGAAGGCTGACAGCGGAGACCAACGCCATGGAGCTGGTGATTAGCAGTGCAGTACAGTAAGCTGCCTCAATAAAGAACACCTGACCCGTATACAATTTGCTAGGTAAATGCGACATTACAGGTAACGATTTTATGTGACTAGCGATTAATCACAAAGTGGACCGCATAATATGTTGAAGGTTATAAATGTTGTCGTGTTCTTTATTGAGGCAGATTACTGTATGTATTATACTTGATCCAGTACTGTAGCTCAGCCAATCCTTAGGCAATTGGTATTACTGAGTCAGTATGGAGCATCCGCTTGAAGTTGAACCGTTCTGGCGATTCGAGTCGACTGTCGATCGATCAATGAAACCTTGCGTGTCGGCCGATCGCTCCATTGAAGATCGCGCCGCACTGTTAAACGACGTGAAGCTGTAGCCTGCAGCGCTTCGAGCCCAAGCAGCTCGACATGCGCCGACAACACGACGGAGATCCCAGCCGCTGGCTCTGAGCACAACTCGGTACATGAATAGATGCAGGTCGAAGGGGACGCGAATTGAGTCTACCACCTCGGCCGAGTCGACAACGCCCTGCATTGCTGGCTGCAGCTCACAGCTTCAATGACACGTGAAGCTAGCACTAAAGCTGCCGACCTTAGTTGGAGTTGACTCTTCACGCACGCATCGATACCTTCATGGGCTTCGTGGCTTTGTTCGTGTGATTCAAGCTCGATTATTTCCGTCGTCCAGGTGGAACCGACTGAAGTCGAAGCGACACCAGTCCTCTGACTAAACCATGGAGCTGACTGTGGACATCATCAAGCGCCGAAGCGGCCACTATGACGTGAGTTTGGTCGCGCTGCTGGACGTCTCGGGGATGAAAATCCGCCGAATAACCCAACTCGAGTCCTGCGTGAACCTTCTCGAGCTCAACTTTGCTCACAACGAGGTACGCTAACCTACTTACCCACTGTTAAGGTGTCCCGTTATCTACTGACGCTACTGTTGTTACAGCTTCGGTCGCTCGAAGAACTGCCTGCACTGTCATTGCTGCGCTGTCTTCAACTTTCCAACAACCAGCTCACTTCCCTCGGTTCGTGCGTGGGCTAGTCAAATATCAGTGGAAAATTATGTTTACTTAATGTCTAATTAGTGGTGTACCTTGCTCCAGACACTCTTCCGCGCTTGCCCTTGCTGGAAGAACTTACAGTTGCGGTACGGGTATTCCTTTTGCCCGCAATAGCCAACGTCTGATCTCTCTAATAGTTGCCTTGAGTGAACAGAACAACCAGATCCGATGCATCGACTTCGTCGAGCTGGCAACCAAGTTGCCCAATCTTCGAGTTCTCGACTTTAACGGCAATCCTCTGGACAGTAGCGTCAGCGCGAAGGCATCAAAGGCTTTTCCCGATCTCTTCATTCTAAATGGCGAGACTCTCACACTCACTAGACTTCTCGAAGAGATCACTACGGACGACTTCAGCAAGTCCAGCGTAACAGAAGATGATGATCCCGTGGAAACTTGCGTCGAGCTCGATGACGGAGCTGCGGAGTCAAAGGACGACGATATCGGCGTAAAGGACTTTATAAACGAAAGCTCCAGGCATCTCGAAGGTTTGTCTGAACTGCATAGGAATCGTACCCATTTTGTTTTATCCTGACTAATTTATTTTGCAGAATTGTTGCAACGATGCAAGCAGACGCTGGCAATGACTGAACCGGAGCTAATATTTCCAGCATCGCTGTCCTTCAAAATCTCATCAATGGCAACATAACACAAAAAAAGTGATAAGAATCCACTGTGCCTCCGAATTTCGGGAATATCAACACCATTTAACTGAAAATATGATAATCGTCCTTGGCGGTGAATAAAGACATCACACTCGTCGTAGTATGTCTTCCTCGGTTGTTGCTGTGGCACCTCCGGAGCCTGCTGTGTCGAAGATGGATTTGCGGCATGTTGGGCACGTAGAATTCACCAATAGCCACTCGTCCACGCATTCTTTGTGGAAATGGTGTGCGCACGGTAACACGCGCAGCGACTGTGACGCCTCGTAGTCGTTCAAGCAGATACAGCAGCACGCGTCCTCAGGCGGGAACATGTTGGCCGTGTACGTCTTGGTTTCTAACTGGTCGATCATCTACTCCCACACACACACACAAAATCAGCACCACAATACAAACACAATAACTTAAACATCCACCTCACCTCCTTGGTCGCTCCTTTTCCCCTCATTGGGTCCTGTAATCTACTCAGCAGTCGAATGACGCAGGGTAGACAGAAGCAGAGGATCGGCAGCAGCGCCAGTAGCAGCAAGCAGGGTAGGAAGATCTTGGCATACGAGATGACGATCATCCATAGAGCCAACTGGTACATGGCTGACCCGTCGTCGCAGCGCGCGCCGTCGCTAATGACCCACATATTGCCCACCAGGAACCAGAAGAGGCCGGCCAAATCCAGCCCGTACTTGAGCTGGCTAAGTGGAGCCATGTATTGCTCTCGAAGTCTGATGGCAGTGTTGCTAGGAGCACCGTTTAAGTAGTAGAGTGTCCACTCTAGCAGCAACGTGAGCGTAAGGTGAATGGTATGTAGCAATACCCACACCTGGATACGATAGCACAGCGTCTCGCCTTGCCAATGCAGCGCCAGGATGACGACAGCCGCCACGATCTGCGGCAAATTGACCAGCGAGATGGCCCACATGATAAGGCGTGAGTTCCGTGCGTCCCGTGCTTCCTGTACGCTGCTATTGAGCACATTGAGACGGACAGCGTGAGCCTCGTCGGGGGCCGCGGGCCCGCTGCCCACACCCGCGGTGGCCAGCAGCCGCGCGCGTGACGGAGACGTCAGAGAACTGCTGCTCGGACCCGAGGAGCGGAGAGCGACGCGCTCTTCAGTGCTGGGCATGGCTGGCGGATCGGCGGTCTCGGGCATGCAGAAGGAGACCTGAGCAGGAAGAGCTGCGTTATGGGTTTGACCCAGTTTTTATCTAATTATATTGTATAGGGCTGGGGTAAAGGTGACCAATCGAAAGACGATTTTCTTATTAGTCGCCGTAAAACGTTCGCTGGGGTGGTTAATTCGAGCGAGGGCCGGAGATGCATTGACACTAGGGAAATGAATCTACCTTAATGAGGACGTTATAGGTGAAATGCAGTGAAAGCAGGCAATGCAAGTACTTGCAGTGCTTATAATCATTGTCAATGCCATCTAAAACTTTGGATGTAGCCATGTCAGGGTGCTAGGCAACTTCAAGTTCGGATGTAGCCATGTGAAAAAAGTTGCCTTTTACCCACTCAAGTGTCAAGCGGACTGTGTCTGGCTCGTCACATAGTTCGGGAGAAACATTCAAGTAAGCCCCATTGAATCTGTGGTATGACGCCTTGGGCAGCGAGCCGTTGACCTGAATACCAGTGGATTAACCAAGATCGAATTATCAAATTCATTCAAGCCAGAGTTTTGTATTTTCATCGACGATTTCACACACAAACAAGAAAAGCAAACAAAATCTAAGCACACGAAGTGCTGGCTGTTTCAAGACGCTTTTTTTTTGCGTATTTTTGCGTAACTCGATCGAGTTATTACACCAGGAAAAGCAGCAACGTGTCGACTAGCGAACCGCCCGACGATTTGCCCACGACGCGCTTGCGCTTCTTGAACAGCAACCGCGTAGGTGTCTGGATGGCGCCGAGCTCCTTGCGCACCTCTTCGAACGACATGTGCTGCAGATCCTTCTGGCCGATAGCCATGAGGAGGTCGTCGGGTGTCGCGATCTCCAGACCGGGAGCAGATCTCGTGTCCGTCACGTTCCGAATCGCAACGGTGTAGCCATTCGTACGATTAGTCTTGTCATTGCTCTTTGTGAGAGCCTTATCGTCCTGCGTACAGTCACGCAGTTGCAAACCCACGGCACCCCCACTGTACATGACCGTGTAGAACCCCCTGTCATCTGCGTTCGATCCGGAATGAGGTCTACCATCGTTCGAGGAGGTTGATCCAGCATGAGGTCTACCGTCACTAGATGCTGGAGGAGTAGCAGTAGGCTTTGGGGCGTCAATACGGAAGCTCTGGCGCATCGAGATGGGAAGCTGCTTCCTCGGGGGAGGCAATCCCGCTCTCGACCGAGACTTGGGGCGAACTTGCAGTGGACGTGTGAGGAACGGGGGCTTTAAAATGTCCGTCGCTTCCTCGCCTCTGTCACTTGAAGATGAGGTCGCTTTCGGGCGTCTGATCGGCTTTAACGGGAAGAGCACGTTGTCCTCTTCCGATCCGGACGAGTCGGACGGCGTCTCCTCTACAAGTCTCGCAAAGGTAAGACGACACGGTTTTGGGAACTGACGCAGAGTCTGGATGGCGTCCTCGAAGCGCATCTCGTCGAGACGAGTGGCTTCTCCTTCGTCGTTGTCGGGGGAGATGGCGACGAGCACGTCGCCCAGTACCGGCTTGTGGTTCTGAAAAGCAGGCGAGATCTTGTTGGGGTCAATGGCTGTGATTGCTGCGTGCAAAGAGCATGGATCCATGGCCATCGACACGCCCAGTGGCGACTGTGCTGCCCATGTGAAGGTGTAGTGGCGCGCCACGTCAGACTCGTCGATTCTTGATGGGATCTCCTTCTCCCGCGACTGGAATCGCAGTGTGACTGGCAGCTTAGCACGACGCAATACCGTCACCAATTGATCGAAGGCTTTGACGGGCTGCATGCCGTCAGGTTGGTCCTGCAACTGCAGGTCGAAACCCACGAGCACGTCGCCCACGGCTAATGGAGACGCCAGTACGGCGGGGCAGGCGTTGGGCGGCACTTGGCATACGACAGGGAGGTCGTTCTCGTTAGGCGTGAAGCGCAGGCCCAGCGCGTCCTGGCGCCAGACCACGTCGAACTGGGCGGCGGTGGCCATGGGGTATAAGCTGCTGGGAAGGCTTGAAGGGCTCCGGCGGTCCTATTGCAAAGTGATCACTGCACCAAGCGATACTGAAGCGGCGAGGTGCATGCCCATCAACGAAAGGCTGGCTATGCACTTGAACACTATATTTTAGCATGTTATGTGGACCACATAGGGTATATCCCGCAAGGCCTTAGTGAAATCAAGATGGTTGCAGAAAGGCGGTACTTGAAAAACCTATTTAAACGCATCCAGGAAAATCCATTTTGTACGCGAACGAGACTGTCTTGATGAACTTTGTATGACTTGCCATGGTTTCGTTTTGCCGACGGCAACTTGCCGTGAGGCCAAGTGATCGAGGCAATTAGTGGCCGTAAAAAGGAGTGTTTAACTTGAGCTAGAGCTTTACTCACCTAACCAATGGCCCTCCGTCGTTACCACGGACCCCAACCCACGGCCACATCAATTGACAATGTGCAAGCCAACAATCGGCAACTCCTGGCGACCGGTGTTGTAGCCTGCTGACGCCAAATTCGCCCAGGACATCTGTCTTGAGGAGTGTGTAGACGTACAGTAGAGAGATGCCCTGGTGTACGAGTTGTCGATAAACTTTTGGCACGCTGCGTGATGGTTGAGTCCGCGGTGGTAATAATGAGATTTTAGTCTTGCGAATAATGTGGTGCCGACATATTTGTCAAAGCAACTTACATTACACATACACCTTCAACTTCCTGAATGTAGCCATGTCAACATGCAGCTACCTGTACCTTTATTCAATCGTAGATGAGACTCCGCCACTGCCAGTGCACGATGCTGTTGACAAACTCGGAGATCGAGCGTCGCTGCGCGAACGTGAACTGCTTGTTGGTTGTCTCCTCGCGGCGACAGATCTCCACGCGTACGTTGCCCTCGGCCTCGTCCACGAAGCCACCCTCGCTGAACTGCTCGTTGATGCTGCAACTGCCGTTGCCACTTGCACTTCGGCTTACGCTATCGTTGCTTTCGCCGCCACTGACACTGGCCTCTCGCTGTTCTGGAGGTATCACTTGGTCCTTGGGCGTGATGAATGTCAAGTGGATGATGAGATCAAACGTGTCGGGACACAGTAACAGCAGGTGGCTGCTGTTCTCGCCCTCCTCTTGGAACTGGAATTCCCGTAGCTGGTCCGCGTAGATATCCCGAAGCCGCAGCGCAAGCTCCTGCCAGCAAACACCAGACACACGCAGCAACTCGTCTAGTCGCGGGTCTAAAGCCTCCAAAGGCGTACAGATAGACAACCGGAGACACTCTTCCAGTTGCTGTGGCCCCACTTCCACACGGAACAAGTCAGCCGGAAGCGCCAAAGTGCGAGCCACATCAGCGCCAGGTCCACGCGAGTCTTCGAACAACAGTCGAGACCACAGCAGATCACGTTCATAATGTTGAGCAGCCACGCGGAACAGCTCTCGAGTAAAGAGCTGGGCTTCCTGCAGCGCTCGTTCAACCGGTAGCACACCATTGCCAACACCTAGCTCCGAAGGGGTACTCTTGAGTAGCAAGAGCTGCACCGAATCCTTGTCTAGAGGCTTGCGCGTCAACGGTTGCGTTGTGATCACCAGCGAATATCCGCCCAAAGGCCCCACTGTAAGCGTCGACGGTGTTATTGTGGACGGTGGTCGATGGAAGAAGCTTCCTGATGAAGAATGGCACACGACTGCGTCCGGTGTACCAAACTGCAGCAGATCCAGCACCTCGTAACGCGAGCCATGGCACGCAATGTACCGCAGCAAAATCTGCACCATGATCAGCTCCGAGCAGTTCGACTGTCGTGACGCAGGGCGCAACGTTACCGTGGCCATGCGTATCACACAGTCACGCCAAAGCAGCGACAAAGGTGCTGCGGTTTTTGGTGTGGTCGACTGGGTCGGACCTAAATGATGAGCCGGCTGCTGTTGATGTTTGGTCGCAGCCCGTCGTGCAAACCTCGCTGCTGCTCGCGAAGGCGGTCGATGGCCATCACTGCTACGTACTGCAGATGTCAAGGATGCTCCAGAAGCTCTTGAATCGTTTCCCTTCGTCATTACTGTGTTCTTGCTGCTGGAATATCTAGCAGGTGACGACGTTGGGGCCGGTGTACTGGTCTTTTTGGGCTCCTCTGGCGGATCCGGAAAGGCCTGCAGAAAGCACTGAAGTCCTTTGACGATGTTTTGGAACGTGGAAGCCTTCTTCCATGGCAGGGGTGGAGTCACCACAAGGGCGTCATCTTCACTAAGATGCTTGCCAACACTGTGACCTTGACCATTCTCTCCGTCATGGAAATCGTGCGACGCGTTAATCCACTGAAGAAGGTGTTGCTGGAAGTAGCGAATGGTAAATCCGTAGATGAGAGCTTGAGTCTGCAGTTGAGCACGTAACCACGATGCTACACTTTGAACTCTTGCTCCAGAAACCCCAGAAGTCATCTTCCCAGCCTTGGCAGCCAAACGATTCTGGAAACGTAGGTCTTGCTGCTCCAAGTCGTGCAAGCTTACAAGTACAGCAGTGAGCAGCACACCCCGATTGTCGCATTTCACTTCAAGCACCACGATGGAGAGTGGCTCATGGCTGGGGTTATGTGCGCCCACCTTCCACCCACCAGCTTCCGCTGCAGCTCTTTCCGGGTGGTAAAAGTACTCGGAAAAGCCCTCTCTGCCTGGTATTTCACCCTCGCTTGCTGCGACGTTGGGATCCACAGGGAATGCACGTGCATGGGTCCTTCCAGTGGTTAGTGTCCGAAGACGTCGGAATCCGAGCGTGCGCAGATGCACTGCGTACTCCTTGTAGAATTCACTCGCCACTTCGAGACGCAACGGCTCCAAATTCGCAGCAACCTGTTGCTTGATACCCCGAACGTCAGCGCCAGCACCTGCATCCATGCTGAGAACAGTGTGCTCCGTGTACAGTTTCGCCACAGAGCATTCATCTTGATCGAACACGAACTCCCGCTTGTAGCTGAGCAAGTGGACCAGATCCATGCAGGACTGTAGTGCACACAAACGACCACTAACGATCCCGTCTTCTTCGCTGTCGGACAATCCAATCACTTCTGCTGCTACCCATCGTTCCACAAAGGCAGCTCGGAAGCGTTGATGCAACAAGAGATGTCCGCTTTCCACTAAATGGGCCACGACTTCCTTCGCAACAGGCTCTTCCATCTCTTCATCCGTACGCATTGACGCGAGCTTCTCCAGCAGGTTCATGCCCACCGTATGGCTAGTTGATCGCGTCTCGAAAGCTTCCCACCGCTTTTCCAGCGCTGCGCAATAGAATGGAAGAGGAGTTAGATGTTTCTTGGGATGGTCTTCTTCCTCGAGCTCGATAAAATGTCGCTGCTGGGCTGTCAAGCTCGTTGCCCATCGCTCCGTGTTGCCAGGAAACAAAAACCGAGGCCCCCAAGCACACTCCAATCGCTTCTTCCACGAGCTATGGATACGGCCCGGATCCGACGAGACTGCGTCGCTGGTGCCTCTGCGATGGGCAGATGACGTTGTTATTGCCAGCCCAGATAACGAAGATGAAGATGACGACGACCCCAACTCCGACAGACCGGTACCCCTGGATCCTCTGCGTACAAGGCGATTCGCTCCACTGAACGTGCCCTTCGAAGCTTTTGCCGACCCAGAACCATTTCCTGTGTGTGGATCTGGATCATGACTAGCGTCTGCATTCGCTTCAGTTCCATTTGCTGAACCATGCAACCGCGGTCCTTTCGTGTTGACCAATGGCAAATCCCATGGGGCAACGCTGTCTCCGGTCGAGACTCCTGAAGATGCGGCAGAATTTCCACTGCCACGCGCTGCACCGACGCCTGGTCCACCCACGCGGCCTGGGAAGGCACTACCACCCCTTGCTCGGGCCCGTGCTGCCATCAATGCCGTTGCAGCTCCCGCACCGCCTCGCATCCGAGCGGTGGCCTCGCTCCGGTTTCCACCTGGAAATGGCAAAGCAGGACTTGGTCCCCCCAGCCGCTTGTGTGGAGACGACGACATGTTGTCAGAGACGTTGCTGCTACTTACAATGCCACCACTCCTGGTTCTCCCAGTCGTTTGGTTTCCTGGTGCATCCCCGTTGCTGAGTAGACTCCGTTGCGATAACGATGGCCCTGATACTTCTCGTGTAAGATCTGGAATACTTGGCGGCCCAATAGAACCACCCAGGTTCGAGTTACTCTTTCCCCGAGGACGCGCGTACTGCGAGTCGAGCGCCTCTAAAGCCGATTGAGTCTGTGCCTCACGCAAATATACTCCAAGAGAAGTGCCATCGATCGACCGCAGGCGACTTGCATCCAACACTCTGGGAAACCATTCGTTCGACTGCAAGATTGACAGCACGGGAGTTCGATACTCAATGAAGTGCACTGCAGAGTCTTTACAGAGCACAGCCGGATTCTTCCCCACACCCTTCCCAGCTCGTTCCGTCCTTCCGACGGTCAGGAACAAACTGCGAGGCTGCAACACAACGGAACCCAAGGGAGCAGCTGCTGAAATACCCGACTTTTCCAGTAGCAAACTCCGAAGTAGCTTTTCGCGAAGCATACTCCATGTCAACACCCGAGCCAAATGCGTCGCAAATGCCTCCACTAAGGCCAAGCTCATATTGTATCCGTACAACCGCAGACCCTTGCTTGTGGACAAATCAATCACGTAATAGAAGGATCGCTTCACCTCCCGATGCTCGTGAGACTCCAATTTCTGGTGGTGGTGGTAGCTGCTCCCGCTGCTAGAATAGAGCAGAACGTCACGTTCCGAAAAGCTAGCATTTTTCGGGAGATGCGGTTGGTACGACAGACCTCCCCCCATCACCCCAACCAAAGATGAAGTCGTCGACGACACAGAAGGCGCCGTTTGTAGTTGCGAGATCACATCGGAGCTTGCACCAGTGGACGCCCACGTATGAGGTATTCGCCCCGATACCGAGTCGATTTCCGAAACTTCCGAATGAATTGAATCCGTTCGCATCAGCTGATGGAGCGCGGAACTCATTGATGCTGTCGTTTCTGCGTCCGAGTCACTTGATTCCTCATCTTCGGAAGGGTCTGAGACGTCAACATGCTTCACCACCAGCCGGAACTTGTCTGGAAGTGGTTCACTTACATGCGACTTCACAAGAATCCCATCACCACGACTAGTAACACACTCGTAGTTACCGGACAGCCTAGATTTTGCATACACTGCAGGCCGTAGGTGATGAGGTAGGCAGCACAGAAAGCTCCGAATCTGCGTCACAGCGTTTTCAAGATCCCAAGGTGCGATCGAGAGGCTCACTCCAAGATTAGTAACGGAGGAGGAAGGCAATCGACACGCACTCTTAAAGAGCGACACCAGCGTGTCCACATCCGAAGGCAGTTTCCCTTCAGTATCAGATACAGACGTTGTTACCACATGACTTTCGTCGCTGCTTGCATCCTGTCGCCCATTACTTGACTGAAGCTTCTTGATGATCGCTTCGATATGGTAATCATATAGCGCTTCATCCAGGAAAGTCTCCACGACTTGGCTCAGTTCTTTAGTGTGGATAGAGCCACGAATCCACACCTGGCATCTAGCCACCACAACTGCAGTATCCACCGCGTCTTCAGAACTTGTGTCGTGTGAATACAATGCTGCAAGTCCCGGAATATCGCGCATACGCTTCACCCGTAGCGGTTCCGTATCCTCCTGGCCCTTTTCTCGCGTTTCAGTTTTAATGGGGCTGTTCCGGATCAGATCAACTCGCATGAGAGCAAGCCCCTTGCCAACTCGGGACAAAAATCCTTGTGAGAGTCGCAAGTCCGGGTTCAGATTGAGAACATAGGACGCCTGGGCCACGATTTCAGGTGATGCCGAGGCTGCTTTCCCTGCAGAAGAAGCAACACTCTTCACTTCCACTTTATGCCCCTTGGAGAAGAAAACAGGGGATCGAGTTGTCACATCAAACGTTCCCTGGAACTCACCCAATGTTTTCTGGTAGCCACCGAAGCAAGCGGGGTGTGTAAGAGCGCTGTCCTGCAAAACGGGTGTATCTTTCCCTTCTTCTCCGCTCGAATCTTGGGCTATTGGTTTCGGGGCTTCCTCATTGGGTAGACTTACGGTACTGCCAGCGGACACCAAACTCCCACGTCGAGCCCCACGTAAGGAGCTATTCGCAAAGTCTCGAGGATTTCGAGAGGGTAAGGATCCGCCACTCGTAACAGGACGGATGTACGGAGTCAATTTCAGTGTTTGTGACAAGTAGTGCAGCAGTGTACAACAATCCGCTACTTCGCGAGGGAGAATGTAATCCACCGTGCTTGAAGGCTCCGCTGCAGGTGGACACAAGAACGCGAGGTCTGTCGGACTCAGCTGGAACTTGGTGTTTCGCGCCAACAGCTTCATGAGCACGACCTGCGTCGCTTCATCTAGCTTCCGCTCTAGCAGGCGACACAACTCATGGGTCACTTCTTCACCGGCTTCAGATACACCAAACACTTCGAGACGAATTCCTGATGTTGTTGTTGTTGTTGTCGAGCTCGTTGCACCTCCGCCACTACTTCCTCCGGTATTTGATCTAGCAAGGCCACTCCGTTCTTGCCGTTCTTCAGTCGGTTGACTGCCAACGGCAGGAGGCAGCGCATTGTCGTAAAATATGCTGATCTTCATATAAAACACGTGGCCGTCGCGATCGCGGTAGACAAAGATGTGGCGTCGATTGTGAACTTGGAACTGCTCCAGCGCTGACGTACACAACATGTTGAGCGCAAAATTGGGCGCTAAACGCTCATGAAGCTTGAAAACCGCAGAGTAGCGCAAGTCGCACTCGAATTGACCAGGCCAAAAGAAGCTCCCTTGTTTCACCTGTCCGCTCGTCGCATCCAAAGCACCCTGTGATCCAGCTCGCCGCTTCGGTGAACGTGGACTTGATGGTAGGTTGCCGTTTGCTGGCAGCAAAAGTCCATTGCACGCCCGAGTCTCGTGAAGTTGCAGCAGAAGCAAAAACTGGTTTACACGACGGCAAACTGCACGAACCCCAAGCTGAAGGCGGGTCAGAACTCCCAAGCGGTTGAACCCGTTAGAGGACGTCTCAAAGCGGTCCGGGTGGTGGAATCGCAGACTGACGTGGTCAGATGCAAGCTCAAAGTACGCCCAGTATGGGATTTCAAAGCCCGCGTCGGGGTGATCCACTGCCTTGTCGCCAGAATTATTTTTCTCCACTACGAAGTACACGCCATTGCAATGGTGAACGTTCAGCAAATCGCCCTTCTCAAACTCGCGCTTGAATAAATCAAGCGGATTCACCGGGGCTTCTTGGCTACGACCAACAAACTCCAGTGGATACGTTGCTTTCGTCACCGCATGCTCAGGAAGATCGTCGAAGAGCCTCTGCACTAGTGCTCCAATCGCAGGGGTGATTTCGTTTGCTGACTTCAGAATTGACAGAATTTCCACGCTGCACCATTCCTTGATGTCTTTTCGCACGCGAGTCAGCACTTGGCGCTGGAACAAGTGCAACGTCGAAAAGTTGTGCGAGCGCATTGACGGCAAAGCGTTCGCCTTGCCCGCCTGTCCGCTGCTGTCCATTTCAAAAGGCATATGAGATGGCACGCGGCTACCATCAAACGCCCGTTCGTTCGGTAATGTCAGCGTCACCAAGCGTAAAGCAATGCGACCAAAGGGCATCTTCGAAAATGACTCGGCAATCTGCGTGACATCGGCCGAGTTGGAATACCTGTGAGACCCATGACTAGTCTTCAAAGCTTCCAAGAAAGCGTTAAACTCCTCCCGACGACTGCTAGGCGACGCAAGTTGCTCTTGTGCGACCATATCCTTTCTCATATCTTCGTATGCAGCCGTACTGGACGATCGACGTAGCAACTCCGAGTCAGGCGTGGCTCTTGGGGCATGCGTATCGGCAGAATTCGATCGAGTCTCGCGTGAGCCATTGAGCACGCGACATTCAAACTTGAAGAAGAAAGGCACTGAAAAGCTGGACGTAGCCACAGCGACTTCTTTGTTGAACTCTGCGTCCTCCTCCACATTTGCATGATGCTGTTCACTCCCCGAACTGCCTTCGGTTGAGGTATCCACGGAAGGAGGTAACTCACGCCCCAAGCTGCCACGTCTGTGCCGAATCGGACGCTTTTCGCCAGCATCTGCTCCTCCTTCCGCATTCAGATGGACAGTCGTGGGGTCGCCTCTATCTACGCTGCGACTTAACTGTTCTTCACCAGTAGTGATAGCGTCATCGTTTTCCTCCTTTTTCTGGCGTTCAGCGATTGCGTCTCCATCGCCATCATCAGAGTCTTCCATGAGAATGTGCAAGTCATACTCACTCGCAGACAGGTCTTCATAGATTGTGTTTTCGTTGCCCGTAAAGTAGTAGTATTTGGTACCAGCAATCGGGACGAACACACTCGACAAAATTGTTTCGAAAGACTTCGTCAGTTTATCCTTCAGAATATCCGCACCGATGCCAGCAGAGACCACCGCTGCAGCTGCTGGACTTAGAGGGGGTATCTTGTGCGATGCGGCTGTCTCCATCATCCGATACAAGAGCGTAATGTCAACATCCACAGGAACTTCAATACAGCTTGACAGCGCCTGGAGCAAATCGCTATGCTGAACCGCCCCTCCTTCACGAAGAGCCATATAAACACCACGAGAGAAGTTATGCTCGTGCGCCCGCTTCACCTTTTTGCGAAATCGACGAGACGCAAGAATACTGTCAGAGCTCAATCGATGCTGGGAGTTCCCGCTAGACTCTGACGGTGATCGTACTGGAGGCTTCTTCCAAAGTCCACTTCGGTCAAGTGGTATAGCTGGACGATCCTCTTTCGGCTTATCACGTCGTTTTGAAAAGAATAACTGCTTCAGAATAGTGTGAGGCAAATCCACACGACCAAGCATCTGGTCACTTCTATCGTGTAAGTCCGTGGACAACCTGGACAGCGAACATTCGTAAAAGGCAACTTGAAAGAAGCCTGAGCCCAGCACTCCATTAGTACTTTCAATAAGCAGGTGGAAATCACAGCCGTACGACGCGCGACGACTGATGTCTTCACAAAATTCGTGATCTTCTGGTGTAGACGGAAGACGAAGTTTCTGAAAATCACGGCCGTAACTCTGTTTTTCATCACGTGATCCCTGATAATGCCCCATTCTCCAAGATTTATAACCTTCGCGGAAACTGCGCCGGCGCTCTTGGTACAGGACAATATCGTCCGCAGATACTGACATTCGCACGACTCGTGATTTCGTTCCATCCTCTTCCGCTGCACGGACTGAAAACTGTTGAGAAGCCGTCTTGTGACCTCCATCCTTCCCAGGAGCCTTACTCGGCATATTCAACCTATCGTCAAACAGCGGTTCATCTACAGATACCTTGTCCGAAATTTTGGTTTTGACCTGCAGAGTATCCAACGAAGGAAAGAAAGCCAACACGACGCAATCGTCGCTAACCAGCTTAGCAAAGCACTTGCCTTTGCTAAGAGCGTGATGTGGCACACGGTCTTGGAAAGTCAAAGCCAGGTGGTGCTTTAACCACAGTGGCAATTGGCCGTCCATTCCTTCCCTGAAGAAACGATCATCTTCAATCAGGTTGCTTGTAGGCATACTCGAGTCGGCTACAACGTCTCCATTGTAGTCTGTCCATGACACTTCGCAATCACTCAGCCCCCTTAGCGTAAGTTCCAGCATGGAATACAAATTCTCGTTTGCTGTAGAGACAGAAGGCGGAATCCCAGCCATCCTTGATTCATTCTCCCCACTTTTGCCATGTTGCAGATACATCAGGAAATGTTCTGTTGACCGTTTTGAAGTGGCCAAGAGTCTTGCCGTGCTGAATGGAGGAAGGATCATCCCATTTTCTGCTGCCATTTGCCGATCCATAATCCAGTTGGAGCCGACAACACCATCAACGCCCTTGCTCAACTGATTCAACAGCTCGATGTTCTCGCGCAAATAAATGATGCAATCAAACGTGTACAGACAGGAAAGGAAGTGGCGGTCACTCTTGAAAAGATAGCCGCGGATAAGATGCAGCAGCTCACTCTCACCCAGATACATAGAATCTCCACTCCAATCGATACTCACATCTTCCTGCTCCATTGACTTCTGTTCGTCTTCTACCGAACTCGTTGAAGATACAGAAACTCGGCCCGAAGCTCGTGGGGTGCAGTTTCGACGCGCACCACGAGTTTCATAGTTCTCAAACGGTGTGCTATGCCCGATTGCCTGCTTCAAACTCCAATGAAACCTATCATTATGGTCAGCTTCATCTGATAACCGAGTCTTCACAGTGCCATGCTGGGGTTCCATCCAGAACGAGGTCATCAAACAAGTATCCGAGACACGACGAAGCGCATATTGCACAAGCGCCGTCTTCGTATGTCCATTTTCATCTTCCATCAAGATTTCTCGGCCAAAAATCACGCTCTCAACATGCGCATTCTGTCCATCGTCTCCCTCGCCCATCTTCCAGTCCAAAACCCAAAATCCACAGCTAATGCGGGCATCATGAAGACGCCGCATCACGTCCAACAACGCCTGCAAGTTTGCCACTTCCCATTTCCAGCTTGAATGCCAGACGTATGCACCGAAAACGCGATGCAACTGCAGCTCACTACCCCCGCAGCATGTAGTTGAAGGAGGAATAGCCCCTGCATTCTTCTCAGCCTCCAGCGTCGGTGAAGCTACATAATAATCAAAGGGACCCGGTTCCTGATCGATTCCGTGGAGTAAGAGGGTATCATGCGTGACGAGCAGGCGACTTAGCATACGGTGACAGAGAATCACAGGAGTCTCCGTCAACGATGACGAGAGCAATTTGGCTGGCGACGGCGTCACTGTGACCTCATTGATACCAGCAAAAATCGTGCTCTTCAAGTCATGCAGCACTTGGCAGCGGGTCGATGCTCTAGTCGCGAAAAATGCCACATGGACAGCGCACAGCGTTTTGTTCTTGAACTCGATCCGGACAAAGCAAAGAGCTCCTTTACTTTCTTGTGTGCTCATGCTGTCTTCAGGTTGGGTCGTATCTTCTCCACCGTTACTGTTAAGACTGCGTTGCCGACGCCGTTGAGCAATTCCCCCAGTTGCCGTAGCGGAAGATGGAGATGCCTTGGCCCTTGGCGGGGCGTGGCTTTTGTCGGTAGACGGACGAAGAAACTTCAAGAACAAATCCTGGGACAGTTTCTGGGACGACCACTTGACAAGAATTGCGATCAGCGGCTCGGCGAGACTGTCAACTCCGATTGAGATGTTTCCACTGCTCGTTCCATAGACATTTGCACCATGACTGTGGATCATTCCTTGTGATACATTTCCAGAGCTGCGAAGATGCGAGCCTGCATTGCTACGTTCCACGCCGTGCATTTCATTTCGATAAAACAGGTCTGTGCAGACATCACTCTTGACAACACAAATAATTTCAAAGCGCTCCACGAAAAACCAGCGGTGCCACAGCACAGTAGAGAGTTCGCCAATAATGTTAAACACTGGATGAGAGCTTGTGATCTTCGGAGTCACAGACACAGATGTCGAACTTGCACTTGTCCCAAAGGAGAACTGATTGGCAACCGAGTCACTAGTCTCATTGATGCTAGCTGTCGCCGTCATCAAATGCAGCAACACACGATCGACATCCTGAACGTTTCGGATAAAATCATGAACAAAAACTGGCGATGCCAGGGAAATATTTCCCCCTGGACCTCGAGCAGCAGCACCTCGATCTCCACTTGCTGATGAGCGCTGCATCGTATCTTCGAACGCACGAAGGAAGTCCGCGTAAGCCAGGATGTTCATTTTGACGTACCACTCACTCCACGCTGTTCTTTGGCCCTTGGAGAAGATAGCGGCAGACTTTCTTACCGAAGAGGAAGAACCCGGCGCCTTCATACTCTGACCACTACCTCGGCGGCCTGTGTGCGGCGTATTAGCCGATGCTGCCAGAGCCGCCGAGTTGTCAGTCGTAGTCGACACTACGTATTCAAGCCAAACATTCTGCTTCCATTGGAGTAAAAACACAATCAGAATCTTGGTAACTTCGTTGGAGCCGCTCGGGCCATGCGGAACTTCACCATTGCCAGTAGAATCCACGCCAGCTCCATCTATCTGAAGAGGCTGTTGGTAAGTCTTGACATAGACCTTATTTATCGAAAACCCTTCACGTAGCCGTGCCTCCACGATACGATTCACATCAGCAAAAATACGATACTCATGAACCTTTTCACGCCACATTCGATAAGGTCGAAGAGGCAGCAGCGTTCTACCGTCAAAAGACGTGCTATCCATCTCGTTTAGCTTCACCACGGGTGCTGAGTTCGCGTGCACACTCGACTTGCGTAGAAAACACGAGTCCTGCAACCCCGTCATCTTCTTGACAACATTGCTGCAAGTACTCGTCGTGCCATAGCAAGCTTCGTGAATAGCCACGTAATCAAACACCGTTCCACCTGTGTACTCCGCCACGAAGCGTAGCAAATGTGTATCTGGCACGAACCCAAACGTCGCGTTCAGCTCGTCTTCTGCACCGCCTCCAATCCGCAAAAAGTGACACTGAATATCATGCCGCACAAGCTGCATCAGCAAATTATCGTATGAATAGGCGTCCCGTACATCCACGACGCCATCTGTGACCAGCACCATCATCGGCGTGCAATCTGTGGGCAACGAATTGAGAGCAAACACGGCGTTCTGCAAGATCCAGTCCAGCGAGGCCGGTGTGGCATTGCCCAAATACCCCCACTGCCCGCGTTCCTGCGCTTGAGACGCCCAGTCGTTCTCAATGAGCTGGAATCGTTCCTTAATCAGCTGCAAGAACCCCGCCGCATTCGACGGCGTGACAATATACCCCTGCATCAATACACAAAGTGACTCCACGAGAGCCCCCTGTACCAATACCGACACATGGATCTCTGGGGTGAAAGCTACACCTCCCACTTCCATGGGCCTTAGCATGCTCCAAATAAAGAGCTCTACGCTCTCGTATAACAAGTCCAGGAAGAGCCTTCCGGACGACGGATCAATAGACAGGATGGAGGGCGACGCGTCCAGACACAGCACACAGCGATAGCGCTGGAACACGGCGGCGACGCGAGTGTTCGGCGTCAATTGTCCCTGAATGTGCGTCGTCACGCCTTGCAGCTGCAGTACTGGTCTCTCTGTCCGGTTGTTGTTGTCCCCTGTCGGCTCTGTGTCGTTCACGCCGCTCTTCTCGGGCTTCACGGAATCTATTGGTTGCTCGTAAAGTACGGCGGCAACGCTCATGCCCTCGCCAAGCTCGATGCCGCGGCTGGGAGGTGTGTCGGGCGCCTTGAGGCCTTGATCGTCCTCGGGCTCAGCCGACGCAGCGGGCGGCAAGAGCTCCAGCGCCAGTTGTCGGAAGTGCCATAGTGACAGCGTCGTGTGGTTCAGCACGTTCACGTCCGCGCCCGAGAGGATCAGCTCCTCCACGCGCGGCGCAGGATGCGGAGCCGATGGCTCCATGATGACCTACACTCCTGACTGGCGTCTGGTTCAAAGACAAATGTCACTAGTCACTCTTCGGAGGGGTTTCTATTGAACGATTAACTGATATCAAGCATCACTTTTTAACACTGACACAGTAACCGAAAAGATCAAAGCTGAGCAAGCATGGGCAAGGTTCGTGCGTCTTCAGGCCTCGCTCGCCACCCCATACACGCTCTATATGTCGTCTAAACTCGCTCTGCCTTCATATCGATCTTTATATCTCCATCAGGGCAAGAAGAAGCAGTCGAAGAAAAACCATAAGCGCCACGCGCCCAAACAGAACGGGACACCCGTCCCAGCCCCCGAGGAGGCCGCAGCGCCCGCCTCCAGTCTGAATCTCAGCGTCAATGGTGCGGGGAAGGGTGGGAATCCGCTCCCTAACGGCGTGGCCAAGCGGCTGGACCGCAACAAGCAGCGTGCGATCGTCAAGCGCCTCATGACGCAGGCGGATCAGCAAGGACTGCAGGTGGGGGACAAGCGCTTCGTGCTCTCGGCCAAGTGGTGGGAGCGCTGGTGCGAATTCGTGGGCTACGATGGCAAGCAGGACCCACCCGTGACTGGGGCGGGCAATCCAGCGCCCAGTCGTATCAACAATCTACCGCTGCTCCACGTCGGCTCAGACACGCCTCTGGACGAGCTCATGGGCGGTCCTCTGCGGCCACAACTAAAGGAAAACTATCACTATGTGCTCATCCCGCAAGAAGTCTGGGACGCACTGCTCATTTGGTACGGTGGAGGGCCGACCATCGCACGGTTTGTCGTACAGGTCGGAGACCCGGAGCTTGGCAATGCTTTCAACCGTGTGCAGGTCTATCCGGTAGGTTAAAGTTGCAATTGCACTGTGTCGGAGACGATGGAATTGATTGGAGATTGTCTGTATCGTAGGAACAACCGGAAGACGAGGATCCTGATGTTACGACGAATGACACGAAAGACAACGCGATGCAGAAGAAAAGCGAAGTCGATGCAAATGGTAAAAAGGAGGAGTCGGCAGATGGAGCCAAGCTGGCTGTACAGCGTAAACCTGTCGCCGTATCCTGCTCGATTCCGAAGATCTGTGGTGCCTGCAGGAAAACCACGGGTTCGCTGAAGCGATGCGGAAATTGCCAATTAATCTGGTATTGCGGTGCAAACTGTCAGATGTCGCACTGGAAATATCACAAGGGTGTGTGTCGCTCGACGCTCACAGCTGAGGAGAAAGAGGACGAAATTTTGCAGGGCTTGCAAACAGAACGGCGAGGTAAAATGGGTCTCCGCAACCTGGGAAACACGTGCTTTATGAACTCGGCACTGCAGTGCTTGAGTCACGTGGAGTTGTTGACGCGTTATTTCTTGAACAATCAGTACAAGAAGGACTTGAACCGCGACAACCCGTTAGGAACGGGTGGTAACCTCGCCGAGGAGTACGATGCGTTGCTGAAGGAGCTGTGGTTTGGTACAGTGCCCAGCACGTCGCCTGCCAACTTGAAGCGGGCTATCAGTCGCTTTGCCCCGCAGTTTTCTGGTTTCCAACAGCATGACGCGCAAGAATTGCTTGCATACATCATCGATGGCTTGCATGAAGATCTGAATCGCGTCAAGCACAAACCTTATACTGAGGTGAACGAGTCTGACGGGTCCCAAGACGATGCTGCTGTGGCGAAGGAAGCGTGGGAACGCCATCTGCTGCGCAACGACAGTATCTTTGTGGACCACGTCCAGGGCCAGTTCAAGTCGACGGTTGTCTGTCCAATCTGCAACAAGGTCTCGATAACTTTCGACCCGTTCAACTGCATTCAGCTTGAGCTACCCCAGCAGCTGAACCGCCAGATTGAGGTCATCTTCGTCCCGAGTGAGCCAAGCAAGTCCATGACTCGGTATCTCGTCGAAGTACCCAAGAAGGGAAGCGTATTGCTACTGAAACGGGCACTGAGCAAATTGTGCGGTGTCAGCGCTAGCTCTCTCTTGGCGGCCGATATCTACCAGTCCATGACCTACCGCATTATTGGAGATACTGAGCGATTGAACCGACTTCGAGAAGATGATCGCATTCTCATGTACGAGGTGGCCTACACACCAACGGAAGACCCTGTGCAATACGGATTCCTATATCACCGAGTGGGATCCACTTTGACAGGTGATCCGTTGCTCTTCACCTACACTGCGTCAACTACGTGTGCGGAGATGCTGGAAAAGTGGAGCGAGTTGCTAAGCACTCACGTCTCGCAATCGTCGAGTGCAAAGATCCCGACCAACATGCTATCTCAATGCGTGTATCTAACAGACCGCGACGGCGTCTTGTTGCGTAACGAGCCTGTTCCCCCAGCTACCGACGCCAAGTTTTTGGACTTTGCTACGCTTCACGGTGAAGAATCGCCGGACGAGTTAGTGTTTGCTTCCGTTGCCTGGTCATCATCGATGCTGTCGTCTTCAGCTTCTCCGAGGCCTGACGTCGAGCGGATTGTCAATCACGAGAGTATGCGCGCGAAGTCGAGTGGATCTCGTTCACACGAGGGCATTTCTCTGGACGATTGTTTCCGGAACTTTGTTAAGCCGGAGACTCTGGACCAGGCAAACTTGTGGTACTGCAGCAAGTGCCAAGAGCACCGACAAGCGCGCAAAACCATGGAGATGTGGCGGCTACCAGACGTGCTGGTGCTTTCGCTCAAGCGGTTCGAGTACCGCAACGAAATTCTGCGCGACAAGTTGGACGTGTACGTGGACTTCCCGCTGGAGAGCCTTGACATGTCGCCGTATTGTCTTGAGAAGAGCGACGACAAGGACCATCTAAGCTACGACCTGTTCGCTGTGAGCAATCACTACGGCAGTATGGGCTTCGGTCACTATACAGCTTTCGCCAAGAGCTGGAAGGACGAAGGCGAGATGTATCCGGGCTGGTACTCGTTCGACGACAGTCTAGCGGCCCCAGCGATGCCCAACCAGGTCAAGTCCAACGCAGCCTACATTTTGTTCTACAAACGCAAGAACCTCCAGGTCGAGCCAACTTCGAGCAACGACGCAAAACAGAGTTAGTGCAGTTCGACATGCATGGACATACCAGGTAGGACCTGCGGGTTTTCAAGCGATGAAGATAAGGCGAATAGCCAATGTTTTTTAGACACGCAATTAGATGCGTGTGCTTTCACCACGTTCCAATGTTAGACGGTCTTTCAATTCTTTCAGATCCGAAGATTAAAGGCGCTCGTCTGTACACTACTCCCATACCGAGGGCACAACAGCAGATAATGCACACCTTACACTTCGGCACAACTTAGTTATGCCTCCCCCCCCCCACACACACCGAATACAGACCCTTCATACCAGCAAATGTACGACCTTACCCTCTCAGAAATGCGCGCAAAAAAAGGATCAAAACAGATCCCAAACATTGCTTTTTGCCCAAAAACATTTTTTTTAGCAAGTCATAAATTAACTTGAATTGAGTATTGACAGGAAATGATTCATAATATTACCCAGAAATTGATTTTGGCCATTTCTCAATTTTTACTCCCATACTCCAACGTTCAGGAAAAAATTCCAAAAATGCAATAATATTGTATTTTCTTTATTATATACACGTATATTGGAGCAAAAGGAGAAAAATACATGTAGAAAGCTCTTCATCGATAAAATAAATAATTGAGAATGCAACAATAAATAATTTTTCGCGTGACAGGTTAGTGACATTCGGATTTGGAGCGCATACTGAGTGTCGTGGGTTGCCGGAGCAAGTTTTACGATGTATGACGAAGTTTGGAGCATACTTACTAAAATGCGCATTTAACGCTGACAGAGGGCATGAGCAAGTACAGCGGTTATAAAAAAGCACTTGCCCGGTAATTATTTCATACTACGTAGTAATAATTTATTAGCATACTACGTAGTAATAAAATATTAGCGGTTGGTTTTAATCGTCCGAAATAAACTACTGTGCTCACGGTAATTAACCTGCATGGAAAAATAATCTCGATTCAAAAATTACCTCGCTCAATTCGACCGAGAATAGTTTGTGTGAGCAAAAAATAAGCAAACGTTCATAAATAACCTGTGCAGTGGTTGTATTGGATGGGTTTTCGATGATTATCATCAGTTTTGGGACAAATATCATCGCTTTTCGATGAAATATGATCGATTTTAGATGTTTTATCGTGTCTTTCTATTCCGTTGCTGTTGTATTTAGTACACCAGCAATATTATGCTACTATAGCTTCCCTAGCACTGGCTGCATTTCAAAATAAAAAGTCAGAGCAACCACAGTAATACTTTTCCGAAATGGTGTCAACAAACGATGAATCACCCTGCGGTGGATGTGGAGATGGTGTCGGTGACGTGCATGTATGTCCCGAGTACTCTCCTCACATGCGCCCGTTGTGTGGGGCTCCTGTTGGTGAGGAAGGGTATGGACAATCAGTTTTATGTCCTAAGTGTGAGTCAGAATTCGGATTGCCCACCAAGACTAGTCGTCGCCTATCGTAGCCGCGTTTCAACGCCAGATTCCGGTGGTGCAGGAAGTCCAGCTCCAGCGTCGACAATTTCGCTAGATACGGACAGCGACGACGTCAGCGACAGCGAGAGTATCCATCGCACCGACCGCGCTCGGTCTGCAGGGGTAAAGCGAGAACAGCAACGACGACTCTTAACCGCAAGAAGGTTGTGCGGTGTATGTCGGTGCAAGAGGAGTTGTCAGGCATTAAAGGGCTCATGGCTGCCGCAGTGGAAAAGTTTCATGCCATTTCAATGCACGCACGCGGAACACAAATATCGCTAAAGCTACATTCTGGTGGAAGCAGGAAGAAGACCTTCTACACAAGAAGAGAGACACCGACGCTTTCGTCTCGTCGGAACGAGGGGCGCAAACACGTGAATCTCAAAGCCCTTCCTGACCGCGGGCGCCGCCGCAGTGCGTGGGTAATCTGGCTTTATGCCGGGCTCGTTGTCGCGTTTGACCGACTTCGCAAAGCCGGACTAAAATTTGATGCGCCGCTTCTACGGCAGCTCGCATTGAGAATCCTTAGGAATGGGGTGACGATGGCTACAACATGACGGGCGTGGACAACCGGGGGGCTCTATTGCATGAAAAAGCGACGACGCGCTGGATACGGAGCTTTTTGGAGAACCACAACATCGTGTTGCGTGCACAGACCGGAAAGAAGCAAGTCAATGTGGCAAAACAAGTGGAGATTAAGCAGGCTGTAGCCACACATCTGGGAAAGGTTGAACGTGCTT
This sequence comes from Phytophthora idaei, assembly GCA_016880985.1. Lineage (NCBI taxonomy): Eukaryota > Oomycota > Peronosporomycetes > Peronosporales > Peronosporaceae > Phytophthora > Phytophthora idaei. The sequence continues at coordinate 77,765 of QOKR01000041.1, forward strand.
TTGACGAAGGAAACCTTATTGAAGATGCGGTAGAACACATCGAAGATAGAAAACATCGATGAAACCCATTTCGGCATTAACTTTGACAATGGTAAGTGTAACGGGGTTACACGCAAGTGGCTACACGTGGCCACTTGGTTACATGGAGGGTTCTCGAACGTTGGTGTAAGACACACCAATGGTTACACTTTGCAGACCGCTGGTCTGTATGCATTTAGGCTTCCTATTGGTAGGTAAGCATTTCTTTCTACCAATTAGATTACCAGGGTTCTGACAGCCATCGGATGGCAGAATACCTTTCATATAGAATATCATTTTTAGGAGAAAACCCAGTCCAGACATAAATCATAAATAACAGTTCTCATTTTAACCCAAAACGGCTTTTAGCTTTTCTTATTTTAGTAAATCTATACTTTCGGACGAAAGTATAGTTAATCTAAGTTTAAGCAAACTACGCTTCCTCGTACACGTGCGCTAACGTGTAAGCCGAAGTAGTGGGCACAGAGTTGGCCCATTACAGTAAGTCGTTGGGTTTTGTAGGTGAAAAGAAAATTAAGTATGCCGACGCGGTTTCCGAAGGTGAGGAATGGCCGCATTTCAGGTGGCCCGAGTGCCTGTATACATCCGCCTATGATGATATTTACCAACAGTAGCTCCAGCTATCCCATTCGCTGAGTCAAAGATGATATTTCTGGCGTGTGCTACAGCACGGGGCCGAAAGGATGGATGAACAAGCGACTCTTTCGTGAATACCTAGCGGAAAGACGGGCGATGAGGTCAAGTCGTTTGGGGAGAACGAAGACAATTTTTTTATACATCTCATTTGAGCGAGGAGGAGTGCTCTACAGAATTGTAGCGTCTCAAGGCGCGTCTTGAATTTTTGCCTGCAAACGCAACAGATCTCTGTCAGCCAGGGGATTCATTCGTCATCACTAAAATCGAAGACGTATGGATGCGAAAATTGAATGAAAAGAAAATCGACCTGATTGAGGGGAATGAGTGGCAAGACTCCGTTCTTAAAGACGGTTCCTGATCGGGAAAGCTGAACCCCCCCCCCAGGAAAGAAGTTCTTCCTGGCTCTCGCAGCAGAGAGCATTCGCGAGGTGAACTCCAAGCGCGATAAGAATTGTCTAAACTAGGCCCGAAAAGCGATGATTCGATGTAGTATGTCCCTGGGAATTGACGAAACATGAAAACCAGACCAGCTATATCCGCACTTGCAGCAAATTATAACCAGGTATCCATCTCATTTTGATGGAGGCGCTTCGACCGCTAAAACCCCTGTCGATTCTACAGATAAGTAAGTGCAGCTTGTCTTCATCGCTAGTGATACGGTAACACACTGCACAGTACAAATATGAATGAATCCATTTTTCAATACGTTAAGTAACTTGTATTCAGATACGGTCTTACCGAGATTAATTGATGTGAACAAACAGAGGAGTAAGCCGCCTAAAATATTCTCGGTGAGGTTCAGCACCGTGAGGACTGTACCGTATTCCTCATGTGCTTGCCGACATGCATCTGCATGATTTGTCTTGCACATCCTTCGAATTATTAAAGTGGACTTCATCGAATGTAACACTGCCATGCAAAAATTGCATTAGGTATTTCATGTGAAAAAATCAATATACTGTTTTGAATATTTATTTTTCGGAATCCCTGTTCACACGTTATTCTTAATGTGACGATTTTGTATGAGCTTTTCTGTCGGTTGATCCGACACTACATTCGTGAATGGTGCGTTGCGACTAGAGTGCAGAAGCACGAGAGATCGAGCTACAAGGATGCTGAATCGCGAATCTGTTCTCTGCAAAGTGTTCATGGTTACTGAGCTGGAGGTCAGTACCCGTCAGTTCGCCAACCAAGTCACGACAGACGGTTATGCGGCTTCGGTGCTACTCCACCACGAAGCGCCTGTGACACAATGCACAGATGACAATTCGGTTCCAAAAAAAGGAAGATCAGCAAAAGTCAAGTGGGGGACCCAACAGCGGTTGTGGAGAAAGATGCCTTTGATTTGCTCTCGACATGTTAGACGGCTACGCTTCAGACGTTCTCATTGGAATCGATCTTGGGGTTACGAAGCTGTGCACTGTGGCGTTTGCTGGATATCTTCCCCGTCGGCAGTGACATCGACAACAAAAACGCCGTCGTAGGCGCGGCCGAACGCGCAACAAAATACAAGGAAACGCAGTGCAAATAATCGGAACGGTCAGCGAGTAATTGGCATAAGCACATAAGAGTATTATCCCTTAGCCAAGTTTAACAAGACGCGCATGTGAGAATTAACCCTCTTGAGGAAGCGGGAGTCCGAGTACGCCTCTATAGTTTCGGGCATGCCATGTTTTAAGACATCGGAATTGGATACATACCTGGAGGGGTTCAAGCACAAGGGGCTTCTCGATTCGGCTTTAGCCAACCCCCCGTTCGAAAGTGGAGGTTTTTAGCCAAGAGTTCGAAGATGAAGGTCATGACCACGATGGTCAAGCGCCTTGTTCCGATACGGAGTGCGCAGGTCTGTATCACATTTAGAATGGTCTTTGGGGGATATCCCCGTGCTCCAGCGAAGGCATTCAAGAGAGAACTCGAGCAACGGGCAACGGTATTGCAAATGGACGAATTTTGTACAAGAAAGATGTGCTCCTGCTGTCGCGAGCGCCTTCACCAAGCTCGACAGCTGCTGAAGGTGTGAGACGGCGAGATGAAGAAGACTGATATCATATTTAAGAAGAATAGAAACGGCTTGTGCTGCAAGAGCAGCCGTTGTAAGGTCCGTTTCTGGAACCTATACGTCAATGCCGCGCGAAACATTCTGGATCTTCTCAAATGCAAGCTTCTATCCGCTGGTTTCCAGTAGTGGACTACAGTACCTAGCTTTTAATTTTAAAGCAGAAAAGCTACATACCTACGTCTGTAAGCTCGAGGCATGTATGCTGCGTTAGCTGACTCAAGTGAGGAGGAGGAAACCACGCTGACGTGCGCGCTCTCCTCGACTAAGTAATGCACATCGAGTTTGACAATATAGTGTCGCACATATTTTACTATGGAAAAGCTTCTTCACAAACCCCTCCTACCACGAGAGCCTGCCGTAGACCGTTGACACAAAGTAGGCGAGATTCTCGCGGATTCCCCACACCCAAGGCACCATACAAAGTTATTCACGTAGCTCGCGCTCTTCCGCAGTTCGCGACTCGTCCCATGCATCCCACATCTTTGTTCTGCCAGTTTGATTGCCATGTGCATCAAACACTTACACTGATAACAGCTGTCGACAAGCTTCTTGGTTGCCTTGTGGCTGAGTTGAATCTTGTTCGCTTTCGCATGTCCGAATCTGACATGCTGCCTCCGTCCCACAAGACATTTAACATTTGGATGTGATGTGGCAAACATTAAAGTGTTAGATCAGTTTGATAGGTCAAAATTATTTTATCTGTCCAAAGCTAATTAGTGGTGGTCACTCCACCAATTCCTCGGCCCCCAGTACTCAAAACGGCCAATGGATGCCGCCACAGACCCTTCACCACCTCGTGGGCTCTTGGATCATGAGCATGTCATCCGCTACCTTCTCGAGCTCATGGTCAACCGGAAGCTACCCTGCGGCTGCATCTTCGAAGCAGCTATCCACTTTGGCTGCGCTCGGCAGACGGTTAGCGCGATATTTCGTGCACGCGACGAAAATCCGTCTGAAAGAGCGCAAGGTTTGGCCCGTGTCTGGACTCCCGATGCCATACAGTAGGCTGTGGAGGCGGTGGCTGCATCCGAACGTTCTCCATTTCGGGCGCTTGAGGCAGCAACGGGGGTACCACGGACCACTCTCTTTCGCGCGATGGCGAACGGAGACGGGATTCGTCACGGGGAATTTGAAACCGCTCCTGACGCCTGAGTAGATGAATAAGCGGATCGAGTTTGCGCTGTCGTTTGTGAAGCCTACTTGTGGTACGTATTTCAAGTTTTTTCTCTCTCTTTCTTATTATTTATTATGAAACTAATATTTTTATGCACGTGGCAGCTACCGATTCAATGCGATGTATGATACTATTCATATCGACGAGAAATGACTCCACATTTCTAAAAAACAAAAGTCGTATTACCTTACTGACAACGAGGAATTTCCTGGCATTGCTGTGCCAATCACAAATCATCCCACCAAGGTGTTATTTTGGTAGCTGTCGCCCGTCCTCGGTACAATCGGCATGGTTCGATGAAAAGTTAGGACTATGACCTCTGTGGATACTGTAAAGGCAAAGGAGTCGTCGAAGAATCACCTTGCTGGAACTCCAGCGCTGAAGTCTGTGTCAATCACGAGAGCATCACACAGACGCTGTCTGATTGACAATGCCATTTCTGCTATTAAAGCCAAGTGGCCAGGTATGTTTTTCTTTCTTTTTCTTCATACTTTTATTAGTTTATGCGTGTAATTGATAGGTTCGAAACTGTGACAGTGCAGCAAGATAATGCGACCCTGCACACTGCAGCTTACTCGGCAGCAGTAAAAGAAGTTGCGTGTTCGGAAGGGTGGAGCATTTCTTTCACAAACCAGCCCCGACCTCAACATTCTTGTCCTGGGCTTCTTCTCGAGCATTCAAGCGCTTCAGTACATGAAACGAGCATACGATATTGAGATGCTTGTTGAAGCTGTCAAGGACGCGTTTAACGAGCTTGATCATGTCACGCTGAGCAAGTGTTTTCTAACGCTGCAGTCTGTCATGGAGCAGGCAATGCTAAACAAGGGTGGAGGCGAGTACAAGATTCCACACATCGGAAAATACAAGCTGCTACGATCGGGAGAGTTGCCAGACACGCTAGCGCGCTCTGCCAAAGCCATCAACGCGGATAAATCTGCGCTCGAGGAGGTGGTGGTGTAGGAATCATAATCCCGCGAATTAGAAGTGCTAAAACGAAGCATAATTCAACGTCGAGTGGGGATTGGTGAAAAATTCATATCGATACGTTAAATTTCCGTTAAGTACGGTTATAAGTTGATGTTTTAGATCGCTTTGTGCTGATTGGAATCACCCATAAGCTGAGTAGGTACGCTAAAATTGTGATTATGTCTATCTAATTTCCAGTCGCGAAAACAAACCCCCAAAATGCTCATTCTGTAAAGTGTGGCGTAATTTTTCCCATCACACTCCATAACAGCCCGTATGAGGCCCCAGTTATCTTGTTCCGTTGAACCGTTAATGAAATGCAGCTCCGGTGTATCTGTGGAGCGAGGAACAAGCATTTGGTTAAATATTTTAGTCTACTGATAGCCCATGTGAGCGAAGCAATATGGCAGAAAACAGGAAATGTTAAATGTCTTGTGGGACGGAGGTAGTACTTTGCTTTTCTATTGTGAATTCCGGCCAAAATTTTCAGACTTGTGCTATTGAGCCAATCAGCAACAAGACAGTAAATTCTTTTGATTGGATAAAATAAATACCACTTCCCCCGAGAACATTCTGTCATCAGCCTTGCAAGCTCCAACCAGCGTGCTAGCTGCGGAACCCGACCAAAGTAAGCTGAGTCCCATACTGGTAAATTAAAAGCTTAGCAGTTTCCCCACGTTTTGCAGCAATCCATCGATTCCAGCATTGCTCGCTCTTGGTGCTATCCACCAGATGCCCACTCAGTTTAAACTGCATAACATTGGGCCATGCCGCCACCGTGGGGGTCGCCACAGACCACGTGTCTTCCTGCTTCATAGCCAGCCCCTTAATACGGTCACTAAATTGATATCATAGCTTTTGTATGATCTCCGTGAACGTAGACCCATTCACAGCAAAGTCCTCCAGTACCTCAGCCGACGTTTCTCGCTGAGAGACCGCGTTCTTGACAAGAGGGTGTACAACCAACTGGAGTCGAGGTTGTTAAGAAGATGACGGAGTTGCTCACAGAGAGGTACATGACCTCTGACCGGCGCCATGAGTTGCAGGAGATGCACAATGCTGTGGTGGTGTTCGCCTTCCTTCAGGGTACGGCGACACCTACGGTCTCGGCTGACCGGATGGTGGCGAACTTCTGCTTCGAGGGCTGTGGCTTTGTGGCGGCGCAGAGAGAGGCGTATTGAGCTGTCGAGCAACCTGTGCCGTGGTAGACTCTATACGCGCTTGTGCAACTTCTGAATCGCCTCTTCCAGCTGGTGGAGCGCTGCCTTCGCCACCTTGGCCCTCATCTTCGGCCATGCTACCTTCTTCTTTCAAGTTACCCAGTAATCTTGTGTATGATCCTCATTAAAACCCTGGTACTTTATATTATATGCGTTTATGCAAGTCGGCGAGATTGCATGCAGGACTGGATGCGGTGCCGACAGTGATGTGGGAAATCGCGGAGGCTCATCACGCAGCGCCACGACTTGCATCGCGAGATTGATGGATTGCTGTCGGCGCCTCAGTGCGACTCTTTGATGCATTTCGATCCGCTCAACGACGTGAGCATGGAACATCACGCTGCTATCTTCAAGACCCGTCTGTGGCAAGGCTACACCTTCGGGTGACAACAGGAGAAAGGGTCGTGCACAAGAGTCAGGCGGCAAAGGTGGTCCGGTGAGCGCTCACCCACGCCAGGGCCTCTTCACCTGTCTGCCTTCCGACGGCCGGTGACAGTGAGTAGCTGTTGCTTTCGATGGAGGGTTTCGAGAAATCCGTGTCCTGGTGGCAGCGGAGCGGTGGTGGCTCGATTGGGGCCGACCCCTTCATCACTGAAGATCTGTTGGTTCCTCGCGACGACATTGACAACCAACAACTTCGCGGAGCACGTGGGACTTTTGTTTGGGCTGAGTGTTTGCGCGAAGAAGCGGTGGGCATCGCTGGTAGCCGCGCGCAAGTCACCCGAAAGCACGCAACCAGGCGAGAATCACTGGCTTTGCGCCTCCGAGAGCACAATCAAGCTGCCGATGCGCTAGCCAACACTGCGATGGCCACGGTTCATATCTGCCAGTTTGCGCCCGACACGGAACGGATGATCACCCACCAATGGCGAGGCAATTGATCATGTGGCGACGGACGCGGCCTTCTGGCTCGCACACAATCTAGATGAGGGATTTTCGGGTCCCGTGGTCGGTATTGTGTAAGCCATGGTGTGGATCTAATGCAGTACTTTAAGATAACATTGGGAAGATAGTCAGATGGGCAAAAGACGTCTGACTTGATTGGAAATAGGTAGTCATTAGCATATAAATTGACATCAATGTATTGTAAGTTCTACTTGAAATCTTCATGCGCGGTTGGTTGATCCATCGAAGGGGGAATCTGATGTACTAGTGCAGGTGCCAGCAGGAGTGTAGTGCTAGCATGTCAACAGTGTTCACCTCCAACACCTTGGCCATCTCCTTCGTCTCGTGACTGCAAAGCTCCATCCACGGTGACGTATGGCTCGGAATCTAGCTCTAAGTTCAGCAGAAACGTCTTGGGTGCTTGGGGTTCGTCTTGTATCGGTATCGTTTTTGCCACTGCCAGCGAAGCGACGTAGTATCGGTAGGAGGACATCAAGTCGAAAGATGGAAGTTCTTCACCCTGTGTCAGGCAGCGGAGGACATGCATCCCGGCAATCTTCCCCCAAGCAGACCCACATTTTTGTCTAATCCCCTTGGTCGTACGCTTGAGCTCTTCGCGCAGAAAATCCAGCTCATACACCCGACAAAGTTTGCGAACGACGGACAGTTAGGTATGTTTAGTGGCGTGTCGGTCTTCTTGCGCTTGGGGACCATCTCGCAAAATGGAAGTGAGTGCTCAAACGTCGAGCATGACAAGCTTCAATCCACGCGACCAACCTCGATCGCTGCCACCCCTGCCGCTTTATCCACTTGTGTCACGTACAAGCTTTTGCTAAGCTTGGTGTTCGACTGCAAAAGAAACTGGCGCGAAATTTGATTTGGCAACTTGAAGTCGCACTCATCATAAGATTCGTCGATCAGGTCTGGTCAATTGAAGGCCGACGATCTCAAAGCTCTTGACAGCATACAGGTTTTAGCAGTAGTCTCTAAAGCGACAGGCAATACCCGGTCAACACTCTTGTCCACACGCTCCGTGTGACACCAGGGTCGAAGTCAACACTTCTTGCCCTTGTCACTACAGGATAGATGATATCTTGATTTTAAGGTTAATCCAACCTTTTGTGCTCCGACAATTTGCAGTATGGTATGAAGTCACACGCAAAGATATCGCAGAGCACCTTAGCCTTACATTTCAGTACCCGCAACTTGAATAGGGACGTCGGTCTAGCTGTCGATAACCGTGGCGTGGACTTTTCGGATTTGAGTGCTTCGACATCGATCTCACGCATCTGCTCGTCAGGCTGGACGATCGTCTTCATTTTGCCCTGGAGGATTGACCCTCCGCTCGGCCAAAAGCCTGAGTAACGAATGTCAAACCAGTGTGGCGTACAGGAGTTGATTACCGGATTCAAGCAGACCGTACGTCGTGTTGAAACTAGAAACCAGCGGTACTCTTCAAAGTCAGTAACAGGTGGAGTAGCACCATGACTCCAACCACTCCCATAACCACAGCCAGTGAGAAAGCAGGGTGCAACGCCACCGACACGAGTTCGGAAATGTCCTTGTTTTACATCGTACTCGTCTGGCTAATGCTCAATAACGTACTTGCCGACACGACCAAATCGCGATGACCATCGCCACAGAAAGCCCAACGTGATCAAGAATCCAAACTTCTTGTACATACCCATGGCAAGTTGGCCAAACTGTACACGCATAAAATAGCATTTATAAGCACGGAGAACACTATGAGCGCAAGCACCAAGACGAACATATAGACCATCGCACGAATCGACGCGCTCACGGACCGCATGCGGTACCGAAGAGACTCAGTACCGTGACCACCGAATCACCGAACAGAAGGATCCAATTTAGGAAAACATGACCCTAGCCGTGTACTGCGTCAAGGCTCGATCTCGACCTCCCCTGCACCGTGGGGAGTGACCACCCCGCTCCATCCTGGCCGAAGCCAAAGCTCTCTGGGACCACCCCTGACTTGAGCCCCACCCGGCCCGTTAGCTCCCAGGCTCCGCCCCTCCTCCACGCAGAGCAGCTGCGACTGGTCCTGTCAGCCTGGTAGCTCTGTATGCAAGAAGACGTGAATTGACACCACTCGGTGAGCTCCTATCCATCATTACAACATGTCCCCCGGTGCGTATCAGACTGCACTTTTGCTCCGAAATCACCCGCGCCGGCCAGAATAAACGCAGCGTTTAAAATCACCTTGAGTAGGGCATCAGAAAATTTGCTATGGCTTTAATCGAGGATGACATTTGCAAATTATTATAGCAACTAGCAAGATGGCGATAACGTTATACTGAGATAGTACCTTCATGTACCGTAAGGTAGGCAACTAGGCAGCCGGCATCGGTTTTATTCGCATGTCGTGTAACTCCAGCTTAAGTTGAGTTAGATTGATGGTTTACTGTCAAGGTGGACAGGACAGATACGTAACCGAACGATTGGGCTGCGAAATTGTCACTCAAAGACCTATCATCAGACTGAGCGGTATTGGATATGTTGTATAATTGAGGAGTAGTTATATATTGCACAGGAGCAAGTACCAGAGCCGCGGCTGGACAGAGAGATGCCAGAAGAGCAGCGGCTTCGCCTTAATCGTTAGAGTGCATAGGTTAAGAAGCGACGTAGGATGAAAGACCGAACATATGTGAGACTGCTAGTCTTCGGCGGGGGGTTCCGCGCCGAACAAGCAGTCTTCACAAACCGCCATTCTGAAGGGAAGTGCATGTACTACGGTACGCTACGCGTAGGTTAACGGAATAACTACGTTGCTCCTCCAAGCATAGTATTACCGTAGGATTTCGTGTTGGCAAGGACTATGTTTCATGGCCTATTCCAAGTATCCTCCCGAAGGGAACCCAAAACTACATAGCTTCGATTAATACACCGATGTAAGTTGAATGAATTAGTAATTCAATTATTCGCAGTATTCCTGCCCATTCTCGAGCGTACCTTGTCCCTTTCTCAAGTCCCACAAGTCGCGATTGTAGCGTAAACACATGGTTATTTCGAGCCTTGATGAAGACATCCGCTTCCATAGATCGGAGGAAGCCAGTTTCGCGTGAGAAAATAGGCGCTCACACTCGTTAGACGTGGGCGAGACGTACGCGACGTCCACATAATGCGAGCGTTGCGCTTCTTGAACGCTGTTCTCACAATTGAGCACTCCTCCCGTCCTCTTGATGATGCCCGTTTGAAGTCAGGCGACTTAAGTTCAACGCAGACCGGCTTTTCTGTCGTAGTTAGCGCCTCACCGCGCTGTAACTTGACCAACCTCTGCTTTAAATTCGGATTGTTCACAATAGCGGCCGCCATGGACTGTTGAGGCTTCAGGGCTGGGTGCGATGACTTAGTCAAAGCGATGTCGCACAGCAAACAAAGAAGCGTAGACTTCTGCAACTCCTTGGGTACTGCCTCAAAGACAGCAAGGTCTTGAAGCAGCGCGTTGACACGCCCATGCTCAGCACACCGGGACAAGAGAGTCTGCACTTCGTGCTCGATGAGGAGATCATGGTCCAACTGGACAATAACCGGCTGAAGTTTGACGAAGCGCTCTACCATCCCGTACGTGCTCGACCACCAGGTGGCGTTTCGCAGAGATGGGAGACGCGTCGTATAATAGCTCGACACTTGATCGTACGTAGCGTGGACATCAAGGCGTGAACCTTGGATATCAGTTCGTCTTCGCTCTTGGGGAAGTCCTTGGCCGCTAGATTGAACCGGTGACTTGCGCACCCGATTAGCGGGATAGCCCCTCCTTTTGACCGACGTCCTGGCTCACGGTGCAGATTGTCAACCACCATGACCTTCACTCTGCTCCAATATCGCGACAACGTGTCAGCGATTAGGTCATACTGGCTCTGAGTGCTGAGATCTTCCTCCGTCTCCACGGGCGAAAACGCCAGCAACAGAAAGCGACGAAATGAGTACTCTGAGTCCTCGTAGTACTGTACTCGCTTGCTGCACCAACCGGTATTACCGACGGCAATGTCAAATGCCGAGAATATGGCGACATAATGCCGGTTACAGCTTGTCCAGGCGTTCAAAACGAAGACAAACGAGTCCAGTAGCTCGCTCGCGACACGAGTACTATTACAGTAGCATGTCCTCCGATATACGACAATCAGGCACATCAGCCTGCGCTCGACAAACGCAAAAGGGGACCACCCTTTCGATCCAGCGGTACAGATCTCGCATTCGCTGACTGACTAGGCGTAGGTTTAGGGGTTCAGACAGTGTGCAGCTTTTTCGAGTGTCTTGCTCATAGTCCTCGTGGTTGTTTCAACAGGCTCGTGTAGCCGTTGCCTTCTTTGTACTACTTGCTGCAGAGCGTGCAGTTGTAGAAGTCGTTTCCAACATCAATGAAGAGCATAGAACATATCTGCCTGCTCGTGAGGACCATGGTGGACAGGGAGGGTGCTGTAGCGGATGAAAAGCGTACTGAAGCTGGTAGATTGAACTCTGAGTGGCTGCATAGTTGCTTTAGGGCATGGTCTGAGTCTGTACACCAACTGAATGGCGAATCTGGGGACATTGTTGACTGTAGTGAGCCTGAACCTTGACGATTCACAGATGAATTCTGATAAATTTAAAAATGAGTTGAGGGTTAAAAATTAATCATTGGTTCTCCTGAATATGTTGGACAGGTGTTGGATCAAACTTGGACGGAAGTCGGACAGCGCTTCCAACTTTTTCGAATATACGGCCGATATGCACCGAACCATTTCCTGTTGAGGACTGTTTATATTTGGAGATTGAACGAAAACGTTGGACGAGCCTCACAATATTATGTGCTGTTTGAAAGACAGCGCCACCCCGCCTCATTTCTCACAAGACCACAAGCACGGCACCAACTGCGCGGTCATCATCAGGCGCTGCGGCTACGTGGCTCTAGTACGATCAGCGACTCTGAGACAGCGAAGAATATGATCACCACCGTCAGAGGGCGTGCCAACTGAGTCATAGTGGCGGGGCGGTGGCAATGAGTATGTGTGATGGGGTCATCCCAGGATGGATACATCACCGGCCTCGACCACAACCACTGGGTAAGACATCAATCTGAAGGAAATATGTATATATTAAACGTTGGTAACCCTATGTGATCTGTTGTGCTTGCGTAGAATATTCACAACAGTAAACCATTGCAATTGTTCTCTGCGGCAATTGTAGTTGCGCTCAGTTTGATCGCCGATTGGCAAAAAGTTCATTGCTGTTCGAAGCATACAGCAGGCCTGCTCCAGTGTTGGATTGCGCGTGTAAGTGCCATGCTGAACAATGCTTTAAAATTCTCCCATATGGACTTGAAAGTCTGATATTCGTTTTCGCGTGTTTCTATTTGGCACGTCACTTGCCATGAGCGAGCGGTACGGTGGCGAGTTGTTCCTGGGGGATCCAAACTACCATAACTCCCAAACCACATCGGGTCGTACCTTAGGAAACTTGAATCGATGCATTGGTTGAGACGGACTCGAATCTATAGAAGTTGCATCTGATGGTCTCAATGTTTCGGTGGACACGCGCCATACAGTGCATCACCATCGTTGATATCCGCGACGGGGAAGCAACGCGACCTGAATTTTCTGGACTCGTCGCTGTGGCTAACGCCGGCGCGACCACTGTGTATGTACCCGTACAGATTGAGCAATTGCGTTAGCCTCGGCGTGTATTGTGCGCACCCTTTGGGTAAGAGCAGTACTCTCGAGGGCTGGCTCAATAGCTTCTGCTATTGCAGTGTTGACTGTAGTGTTAGTAGCGGACATGCTACTTGTGTCTCTATCTCCCAGTGCTCCACCGACTTCCACGCACAAACTGCGGAACCAAATCGGCTACTTTGCTCACGAGTCCAGTAACCTTTTCGCTCAATTGAGCAATGTTATCATCCACTTTGTCCAAACGATTTCTCATGTTCACTATGACACTAAGGTGTGGTGGGACACCACTAGCGCGAATTGGACCACCAGAACACCAGCGACGACAGACAACTTTTGGCGGAATACGGCTGTACAGATCGAGATCACGAAATAAAGGTGATGCAAGCAACACGTGGTTTCTGTTCCATGTTTGTGCAAGATGATCGTAGCGGTGAACTAGCGAAGCTAACAGGTTAGCGCATGCCTTTTTCAACCACGCCGACGCATTCGAAAAAAAAGATACTGACACCGTTCAATACTTCGTCATCTATTGGTTTAAAGAATGGTGGTAATGGGGTGAAGGCTGGCGTCGCATAAGGCAGACCGGCAACAAAGCGGCCCACGACTCGATCTCCAGCAGCTTCATAGCGCACAAATGTGTAGGTAGATTCCAGCCAGCTCACAGGAATACTGATGCTGACGACGGCCCCCCGTACAGCAGCTAGAAACATAGGTGGACGAGCCCTCACGGGCGGAATGGGACCCGTCGTCGGCTTGCTCTCGAACCGATATTTTAAGTACGTGAGCCATGGTTGGGATACCCATTGCCTTCCGAAGTAGTTTACTGTAGCGATCGTACTGATTGCTACCGAGGAATAACAACGAGGTACTGCTGAACCCAAACGCAGAAAAACAATTGCTAGAGAAAGAATTGGACATATGTCTGGATCCATAGGGTTTGTGTACGCGTGTCGAGGATCTCGCTGACGCTCTCTTTCCTGATCATTCCTCATGTGACCAGACCAAATAGCAAGTGAGCCTTCATCCCACCCAAGATGTTCATATCGAATCAAAACAGAATTACCCGTGCGACACATCAGACTCCACGAAACAGCGAGAAATGTATGAGCAAAACCAAACTTCTTCTTGGCGTTCTCGCGCATTGCCTTGCACAAGCTCTGATTGAAAGAGTACTGAAATTTCACCTTCCCCTCAAATAATGATTCGCCATCTTATTGCTGACGGTGAATGACCGTACGCTTCAAACCTTTGAAAAAGCACTTCAGATCGTGATTAAAGTTGTGTGGTATTCTCAGATTGTATGAGCGATACAGATGAAATAGACTTGATCTCATTGAGCTGTTTACAAACTTGCCGTTTTTCTTCCTCAGCGACATCAAAAACGCCTCGAAATCCTTTGGTTCCACATGCAAAATACCAACTGGTGGTTGGCTAGAATTCTCCCCCATGAACAGCTGCATGTGTTTTTGTTTTTTGTTTTAGTGGCAACTTGTCATCAGTCACAGTAACTGAGGCACGAAGCGCGCTGGGCTGGCTGTCGATGAGACCGGGCTTGTTGGCATGAAGCCACAAGACGGGCTTCTTGATACCGTACGCATACACATCCTTGGACGTGTTGTTAACTGTATTCTGTCTAATCTCTTCAACTTCATCATAGCGTTCCTCCATCAGCGTCGTCGGACTCGGAAGGCGCCGCTTCAAGATTGGTGCGATCGTCTCGCGCAACTGACGTTAAGCACGATGCAGCTCGATTCAGTACGATCCATTGTAGGCCCACAAATGCTTACTACACATGAGTTATAAAAGTCGGAATATTATGCCTTTCACTTGTGGGCTGTAAATTCAGGCGGAATTAGATCAATAAAAGGCTATTAACCCTTATTGGAGCGATACCCAAGTAAAAAAAAATAGATCTAGAAGAGGGGTGGGGACCCCAAACTCCAACTCAAACGAGTTTGGGATTATAAAAAGGTCGTTGATACTACCCATGTTTTGAATATGTTTTAGTGACCAAAACATGGAAAATGCCCATGTTCCCTCTGCAGTTTCTCTTGTCGAGATCTAAACCCTAACCCAACCCGCTCAAGTGCGAAAATGTTCACTTAAGTGTGCAGCAAATCCTTCCTGGGATCCCTCAAAAACTTGGGCTACGTCTAACGATTGATAGGCTGCGCCTACAAGTATGATCATGGCCTCAGTCTAATACCTGCGGAGGGCACTAACAATGTCTTGTGTTGAACTTGCAATGGAGCTCCTGTCCGAAAAGCGAGCCGAGAAAACAAAAATGCTTTCTGGACCGTTTATGCGCGACAAGCCAATCATAATCCAGAATTGAAAAAAAACGAGCTGTATTTTTTCGTTATAAAAGGCCACTAGGCTAGGATTCGAACGGCTGCGGGAATCGTTCCAGTATAAAAAGGCCATCAGTCTAGGATGCAAGAATCACTTATTTATTGGTAATTCTGCCTAAGATTGTAAACACCAAACGCCTCTAATTCGGGCTGGATTAGCGAATTCCGTCTTAAAAGGCCTCACCATCGTCATCGTAAAACAGTCAAGCTGAGGCAGCCAGAATCAACATGGAATTGACTAACCCAAGGGCAGAGTTAAGACTCGGAAGGGAATATAATTATGCCAGAATTATAACTGAATGGCCCAAAAACGTTTTATGATTATTTTTTTTTTTTGGGGGGGGGGGGTCGTCATTACTGTAGTGTTGGTATTATAATACACAAGCCGAGCGGAGCCCCGCACGCGGGGCTCTATACGCAAATTAAAGCCAAACTGAAGAGCGCACCGCCTCGCTTCGCTCGGCGGGACCTTTCAGTATCTTAACCAAAGGGAGTGATATTTTTTGTGACATTTGCCTCCACCCTAAGCTATGGGGGGATGGTCCCACAAATATATAAAATACATACCCAGATACTGGGGGGAAAATGAAGCACAAAGATCACTTTGTTGTAGTCCTCTTTCTCCAGGTATTGTGGGCTCTACTCAAAATTTCCGAAGGGGTTCGGTTTGATATCCCCGACCCAATCAACGATCATATTTTCTCGGTAGTTCTTTCTCTTTCCTTACACCCAGTTTGACTCTTGCTGAACACTCACTCACTCGTGCTGGTCCTGTCGCTCGAGCTATCGTCGCTTTTGTCGTTACTAAAGTTCTCGTTGCTCGTATCGACGCTGGAGCTCTCGGTGCTTCCGTCGTCGCTGACGACTTAGTCCTTGTGTCGTCACTGGAGTTCTCGGTGCTCCTGTCGTTGTTTGAGTTCTCGTTTCTGGTGGTCGGATTGGCGCTCTCGCTGCTTGAGCTCTCGTTGCCTGTGTACTTGATGGATATCTCGTTTCTGGTATCTGGGTTGTGTTGGATATCTCGGTGCTTGTGTCGTAGGCAGAGATCTCATTACTGAAGCTCACAGTGCACTCGTCGCTGAGAGTCTCCGTACTGGCGTTCGAATTGAAGCTCTCGTAGCTAAAATTCCCGTTGCTTTCTTTTAGATTGGAGATCTCGTAGTTGAACGTGTTGTTGCTCTAGTCGTAGGGGTTCTCAGTGCTCATGTCGTCGTTGCAACTCTCGATACTGAAATTTACTTGTACTATGGCCACTCGAAGCGAAGGAGCACCTGCTACATCTATCAACGCTGCTGTTACACCTCCAGGGCAGATTTTGCAAGAGCGTACTCGGATATCTCCGTATCCGGAACGAAAACCCAGTACATGAATTTCACTCGTCGCCAACCTCGAGACATTACCGATTGATTGTACAGCCTATTGTGAAGGCGGCGGTCGGTCAGCACGACACATCCGGCGACACAGTGGGTGCCTTTATTGCTAGCGGGTCCTCAATCCAATATATTCTCGAGAAGCTTTGGGAACAATTTAGTCAACACATGAAAGGGAGAGCTGTGAAGACAGGTCAGTCGAACCTGCTTCTTTGGAAAATTGGACCAGAGTAATGCCGTTTCCAAGACAAAGAGGCACGTTGTTGACAGTTTAAGGACGGAGCAGTCCTGGAATACCTGGCTGAATGCAATGCATGGTGAGACCTTCAAACTCCTCATCCACGAATACGGCACTGCGATCATAAAGGCGCAGGATCGCGAAGCTTTCATGGCAGCTTGCATTCGTCCAACAAGCACCAATCGTGCAGGTGTAACAGCTGATGTCACCATCGGAGCGGTTGTGAGGCTTTTGCAAAAATGGTAAGGCGGAACATTCGACGGTGAGGGAATCTTTTGGCGGATGTGGGCAAACGAAGTGTCCCAAATTTCGATAGGTCTCCATGGGATGGGATAATAGCAAGGCTATCATTACCACATGTATCACGTATTATGTGGGCAAGTGATGGACGTGTCGGTCAGCACTTCGCTCAGATAACATGGTCAAGCCATATCGCTCTAGACTATGTAAATACATCACTGGCAGTTGTACGTGACCTTTGCCAGGGTTGGAAAACGTTTAGACGCCAGCTGGATAGCAATGAGCAGAATATTCTTGCCTGTAAGTCCATCATTGAGGGTTTCCCTCGTGACATGGCTCTCGCTGATCCAAGTGAAGTTACTGATCGTTCCAGAATACGGAAAAAGTTGATGATATAGAACACGGATAATGAAGAAATGCAAAACCTAGGCGTGCAGACATGCATGACCATCAGATCTACACGCATCGATGCTACGACGATTCATTTACTGATCGCGGGCAACAATTAAGTTATAACAAAGATATTGCTTAGCTTTCCCCCGAGTTCAAACGAGCTGCTGGAAGTGGCTCGGCTCATTGTCAATGCCCGTCTGTACGTGCACACCAAGACGTCTCCAGAAAGGGGCATGCCACATTAAAGTACGTGGGTACCATGTTATATTGCGCTTATACGCGCCTTAGTTACCACAATTGATGATAGTGTTAGTCAGACAATGCTCGACACAGCTAGCGAATGCCTCCGCAAGACACACCATGTTCGACCGCAATTCACTTGGTTCTCGTAATTGAACAGTTCGAGCAGATACGTATGAAAAACATGTCCGTTTTGAAGTGTAGGGCGCCAGACATGCTGACGCGTGCTTTTTATCTGCCAACCGCATACCAGCCTGTGTTGTATTTTGCCGAGAAGCAGTTGTTTCAGCATGGCCGCGTCCGATACAAACTTCTATATAAAACCTTTGTTGAGTACAATTTTTCAGTCAGCATATGTATCGTTCAAAGCCTACCAGTAGACTTTCGGTCATTTTACTAGTAGGCTTTCAGTCAGCTATTAGAGCGCTTTCGGTCAACCTACTAGTAGGCTTTTCCCTGAGAAGAAAATATTAAGTCTTTTGTTAGGTATTTTAATGTCTAATAAAAGGGGAATTCTCAAATTGTGGGAAACGGTTCCGCAAAAAAAAAATCTGCTATCATTTCGCTACCGGTACATTAGTTTAAGGAAGTGGATAGATTTACAACATAATTGCACGTAAGAAATGAGTAAGAAAAATACATGACCGAATAAAATCCCGACAAATGAGCCAGCAGCAAAAATAGGGAAACCAAGAAAAAGACCCCTCCTCCCCCCTTTCACCCCTACCCGTTCATTCTGAGCCTTTCATTTCAGAAAAGGCGCGAAAACAAAACAAACGCAAGATTGTATGGCAAGCGCGTCGAATGGAATCGTCTCCGGAGCCAGACAACGGGCCTGCTGAGGCTCGATCGTCAGAGGACCACATCCCTGCATCGGGCACTGTTGTTGTCCGTGCGCCACGCATGGAGGAGGAGTTGGGAGGGGGGGGGGTCACGTCCCTCGGCGCGTACCAAAAGGAGACTCATCAAGTCTTTAAGAATAGGACCTCTCGACCAGCTTCCAGGCGAGGAACACGGACCTGGAACTGCGTGGGAAGGCCACCCCCTCCACTCTCATCCCTGATTCGTTCGACAAATATTATCGAAAAATGGTGTGTACGCATAGCTGGACACGTCCATGTCGCTCGAAGGGCAAGTGTAACGGGGTTACACGCAAGTGGCTACACGTGGCCACTTGGTTACATGGAGGGTTCTCGAACGTTGGTGTAAGACACACCAATGGTTACACTTTGCAGACCGCTGGTCTGTATGCATTTAGGCTTCCTATTGGTAGGTAAGCATTTCTTTCTACCAATTAGATTACCAGGGTTCTGACAGCCATCGGATGGCAGAATACCTTTCATATAGGATATCAGTTTTGAGAGGAAACCCAGTCCAGACATAAATCATAAATAACAGTTCTCATTTTAACCCAAAACGGCTTTTAGCTTTTCTTATTTTAGTAAATCTATACTTTCGGACGAAAGTATAGTTAATCTAAGTTTAAGCAAACTACGCTTCCTCGTACACGTGCGCTAACCTGTAAGCCGAAGTAGTGGGCACAGAGTTGGCCCATTACAGCAAGCGTCACAACTATTTCGTGAAGTCGACACGGTGTGCAGCGCATATGTCGGTAGAGTGGTGTGCTACTCGAGGATTTCACGACAAGATCACTCATCCAGACACGATACACAACCACAAGCTGGGCTCGAGTTCATATGGAAACCACCCTTCTATCCGTCGTGTTCAAGACGAAGATGTGATTGCTTTTGTGAATGAGCTTCAAGCCGCCGGGCCTAAAACGAAACTCGTTTTGCAGTTCCTGAGGAAGAAGACGGGTTCGCGCTTCGAGTTAAAGTATTTGAGTTGCTATATTTGGTTATCTGAAGCGTTTCTAATATCTAATCTTTGCTATGTAGGCAAGCATGTAACATTCAGGGACGTTCACAACTTAGGCGCGAAGCTGAAGGAAGCACGGCGCGGGTTTACAAGTGTGGAGAAAAGGCTGGAAGCTGGCGTTCGAGAATTTTGCACTCGGATAGAAATACGGCGACCATCTACGTGGACGACGACAAGTTAGCACAAACTATTGCGTTCCAGACCCTCAAATTGCGACGCTTCTTTGAGGACTTTCCGCAAGTGTTGATGGTGGACACTACCCACAACACGAACGACGCTCGGTACAAGCTCTTCAGCTTCATGATCCACGACGTCTTTGGGCATGTACGTACTGCAACTCTCTGGTGGGTGCCTATTTCTGACTATGTGACGCTAATTGTGGTTATTTGTGCGTGTGTGACGTTTGTGGCTCTGTGTGACCATGTAGCTCTTTGTGGGATCTTGTGACTCTATGTGACTTCACAGGGACAATACGTTCAGCATGCTGTTATTGAGAATGAAAGTGCCGATTTCCTGACGGATGTGGTGACCTCTTTAAGTCTTTCAATGCCACATGGGATCAGGGTCGAGTCATTATCGTCGATAAGGATTTTGGGGAGATATCGCTGCTGCAAGCATCTTTTCCGGGAGCAAGAATTTTACTTTGTGTATTCCACGTTGTGAAATATCTTCGTGGTGAGATTGCGAAAAAAGAATACAACATCCATGACCAAGACAAGGTCGAAGACGTTGTACACATGATGCTGGACGCTACGACAGAGGCTGACTACGACACAGCCCGAAAATACCTCTCTTACGTGGTAGACGGGAATAACTCTGGAAGAGGACATTCCCGTGTCGTCGCATCCGTTTCTCAAGTACTTCCACAACAACTGGCACGCCTTTAGGGAGGTGTGGAGAAGTTTCGGGCGCGTCGATGTTCCTCACTTGGGGAACACAATGAACGACCGGTGCGAACAATTGTGATATATTATGCGGATTGGTGCAGAAGTAACACGTCCTACTTCTCATCTGAAATAGGTCTTGAAGCCACTGATGTCGAGTGGGTTGACACGCTGCAGTTCTTGCAATCCGTCGCTGAGATGGAGTACGCAAAGAAGATGATGGATGGTGGGTACATGCGTTGTGCAGGCGCCGACGCTGAGCTGTAAAAGCTTGCACGAGAGGTCAGTCAGGATGCGTACCAATTGGTGGAGAAACAATATCGAGTAGCGAATGGTCGAAAGGCAAAGTATACGACTCGCGAGATATAACCTCACATGATCGTGATAGATTCGACGGGGGACACAGCCCGCAAGTACCATCTTGACACTAGGGTAAGTAAGCTTGTAATTACATAGGGAATTAATATGTATGATTAATTGTCATTATTTTATGATCTATGTTTGCACAGACGTATCATTGCTCGTGTATCTTCATGAGGACGGAACCGCTGCCGTGTAGGCATGCTATCTACTGGTGCCTACTTGCTAACACGAGCCCCATCCCGATCAAGAATATACATCATCGATGAAGCCTAACGTGTCCGCTCAACATCCCTGTCGAAGATGACGAAGATACTGAAGGCGAGGCTGCGTGTACGTTGTTTCGAGCTCGTGATTCTGCATTGAAGTCGTCGCGTCACAATGTTCTCAATGGAACCAACCAATTTTGCACGGCACACGCCGTCGCAACGTGCATTGCTGACGGTATGAGTCGGAATTGAACGCCGATGTTCTTGACAATTCTGGGAGGCCTCCAGCGTTTTGAAGCGATGGTAGCCGACGCAGAGGTGCCACTGGTCGCGCTGCACTCACGTGAGCTTGTGAATAATTCAGATTCTGATGGCTCTCGTGTCCCTCCGACTGCACCAGCCGATGACACTGACAATGAGTACGAGGAGAAGTCAGAATCCGATGTACATGTAGCGAAGTGTTTGAATTTGGACGACGTCGTCATTGACGCCAGGACAGCAACTACTCGGTCTCTTAGTAACACGGGCGTTGCGACTCAAGACTCAAGTCACTCAATATCAATTGACTCAAGGCACAAAACCCAGGAGACGAAGGATCCAGTCGCTTACGTTGCATTTCGGTAGAGCCCGGCGGCTCTGACGAATCCTTGGAAGAATTGAAGTTGTGTGATCATGCGATATAAGTGATAGGGCCAGACACGCAGCCAGCAAAAGCGAAAGTCAAGAGGCATTTGTCAGACGACAGTAAGCCAGGCTTCAGCTCAAGTGATGGACTCTCATTCTTTGTCTCTAAAAGTACCAAAACTAGAGGCCGACCCAAGGTTCGAAAAGCTCAGAAATTACAAGCCAAAACGCAACGCATGACGGAATCTCGCAAGGAGGCCATACAGCTCGTACAGGAGATTTGCAACGCTAACCAATGTCGCCAGAGTGTCGAAGTCGGCATACAGCTACGAATCTGCGTTCGAGTCTTTATCCAGCTTCGCTTTCAAGACCATGGGGCCCAGGAAGCAACCTATCGCGAAAGTAGTCGCCCCGAACGAGTGCCTGACTAACGTCAAGTTTGTGCTGGATGAGAAGTTTACGAAGAAGTGTCAAAATTTGGCGAAAGATTATCGAGAGGCTCCCCAGGATACGAAGCTATCATTTGGCGTTCGTATCTCCAAGGCCGGTGCAATCAGCGAAGATCAAATACAAGTGATGGCTAAGTATCACCGCACCATGGAGACCTTGGCGGCTGTGCCGGATGCTGTAGAGTGGGTGGCCGCTACGTGCATGAACATGCTGGATATCCCCGAAGGTCTGGAAGAGTATGCGGAGCTAGATAAAGAAGCTGCTACAGCCGCGTTGAAGAGAATAATCCTGCCAATGTCACGAGACTAACCGTTTGGAAGGATCTCAAACCATTCGGTGCTGCTGGTGAGGAAAAAGCTGTGGTGGACCGACGACTGTATAATGCACACTACAAGAACATTGTGGGTCTTTTGGAATTATTTCGTCTACTATCTGCAGGACGCAGAGTGTCGACAGTCGCCAAAAGATCATCGCAGGCCCAAAGCCTTTCATGGTGCAGAACACACACGTGTTACTACCGATCCACATCAACAAAAACCACTGGTGTGGTGCAGTTTTCGACTTCAAGGCCACACCAAAAACGATCACGCTGTTTGATCCCCAACAGAAGAGAAAACAGTACGAAGAATGCGAACGTCTGGTGAATAAGATCTTCCTAGTGACGGTGCGCGGCATTGAGTGGAAACGAGAGGGCACACTGAAGCAAAGAGATGGAGATAGCTGCGGCCCGCTAGTTCTCTTATTTTTCGAGTCCGCAGTACGTGATATTGTGCTGCCGAAGTCCCCTTCAAACGCGCTGCTGCGCTACTTCAGGTTGAGTTTTCTTTTGAAGGCTCTGCATGTTTAAGCAGGAAAAATGAGGTAGCTTGGTTTGTATTGTTTAAACCACATAATACAAATCTATTTGCTACTCGTGCGGCTTCATCTTCTTATCTGCAACGGCTCTACTGTGTGGCATCATGTCAGTAGATATCAGTAAGTGAAAAGTTGGTTGAAGGTGCTGATATTGTATTGCTGGCTCGTCCTTTGGCGTTTGCTGCCTCGGGTTTTGTTCAAATTTCACAGCAAAATACTTACCATAGAGGAAACAAAAACGGTTATTTGAAGAAGGACACCGCCTTGCAGCCTGGGCTGCAAGGCAAATGATCAGAATGAAGCTGCAAAGCCTATCTAGTTTCTCGATCTGACGTTGTTGGTCGCCATTGAAGGCACAATAAAAAACGACAAGTCAATTGTACACTCCAGCAACACGCACCAACATTCAAGTCTCTACAACATTCGGTCCACAACAGATGTTTGCGCAAGCACATACGAAGTCTCTCAGAATGTCTTAAGAACGATGAAATGTTTGAATTAGAAGCCGGTAATTTATTTCCATTTTGTGCCTTTGTATACATGAAAAGTGGTGGGCTCTAATATCGATCTTATTTTAATACTTCAAAATAGGTTTTCGCTTGAATTCGAGACTGGCGAAAATGGGGACACCATTGGGCATGAACGAGGCGGTCATCACGTTGCATAATGAGCAGTGGACGGCGGAGGGCGCAAGGCTGCTGCTGGAGGTGGACGAGGGCTGGGTGGGATACCGTAACGATTTTGCTTGGAGCTGGCACGACGAGACGTACGCAGTCTACGCGGCCATCTGCCAAGAGCGCGGCTGGGTGTGCAACTCACTAGAGGCGAGTGTGGCAATGCTCCAGGCGCTACGCACAGGTGAAGTCAGTATGAAGCTCAGCGACTCGACGCACAGCTCCGACGGCTACACGCAATGGACGCTGACCGAGATGCGCGTGCTGGGTACTCTGATGCGGGATGTCGTCGACGGAAAGAGCCTAACGGTGCGCTGGTCGGCGCAACTCGCGGCTTTCGTGGATGCCATGAAGGCCAGGGATGGCAAGTACGCTTTCGATGACCGCACGGTTGAGGACTTTGCCTTCCGCGCGGGGAAATTCGTACCCGAAGCGATCTTATTGCTGATCGACGAAAAAAAGACGAATGGCAAAACGACACCGAAGACGGCGTGGACGGCGTGGACGGCGAGGAGGACACGCAGAGCTTCGGCCTCGGAGCCTAGAAATTGGACACGTCGGGTGACAAGAAATCAATCGACTGAGAACTACGTAGATAGTGACGACGAACCGCTTGCGCGTTTCAGAAAACCCAGGACGAGGGCTACGAGAACTGCTGCAAGTGCTCCTCCAATTCAGAGAATAGGTCGTAAGAGGACTCTAGACTCAGAAGGAGACAGATCGTATCATGACCCAACGTCTGAGGATGAAGACTTGCTCTGGGCAGATGAAAGCTCTCAACGCGTGTCGGAAGGCAGTGCCCCGGCCACTCAGGAGATTACGAGTCAAGGAGAATTGCTGCCTGTAGATGATCAGCCAAACGCGCTGATTCAAGATTTAGCGGATCAAGGACTGCCTTCACTCTCTCAAGACGACACGATTGAACGGCCTTCTTCGGCAACGAATCAAAGCCGAAACTCTCCTCGCGACGATCCTTCAGCTTCCAGCCAAGCATCTCCTCGCGAGGAAGATATAGCTCTTCAGCGACCGTCTTTGCCCCAAGATGAACCGGAACAGCAACGTGCTTTTCCTCGTCAAGAAACTGCGGATCAAGCACAGCTTACACACGGAGCCCAGAACGATACGCCAACGCGACGGCCAACTCGCAAGCACCAGCGCGTCCAGGAATCGGTCGTAAGAGACCGCATAGACTCTAATGGTAACCCCAAGTCCGACGCACCGAACCTCTTCCGTAGACTCAACCCGTACGATCGACCAGCAAAACCGTGGGGAGAGTTCGTAGTGGAAGTGTTGCTCGCAGAGAGAACCGCACGCAACGAAGACGAGCTTGACTACGTGCGGTTCGTGCGCGGCCTCTACGAGATCTGAGGCAGGCTGTGTATGTGTAGCTTCGTGAGCAGCTTTAGTCGAACTGTCCAGACTCACGTACCGACAACATATTACGCTCAAAGTACATGTATACGCTCATTGCACCACAAGAACATGTTGCGTTGTACCTTTCTAGAATTTTCTACAATTGGTGCTCGCCTTTGTTGCGTCTGCTACTGCTGCCAGGTCGTCGGCTATTGCCGGCGGACCGCTGGTTGCTCCTGCTACTGGAGCTGCTACTGCTGGACTTGCTGCTCGATCCAGCGGACCTGGAGCTCGAGCTCGAACTTGTGGCGGATCTGGAGCTACCTTCTCGCCGCGTGCTCGAGCTGGAGCTGGAGCTCGGCACGGGCTGCATGTTCTTCTCGGCGCGACGGCGAGCCTGTGCGCGTTTCTTCTTCTTCTCATCCTCCGACATCTCGTACTTGTAGAACTCCTTCTCAGCCGACGGCAAATTGCCAGGTGCCGGCGAACTGGGCGAGTTGCCGGTCTTAAGCCCGCTGATGCGGTTCTTGGCCAGCACCAGCGCGCTCACGGCCTTGAGGCGACCAGCCGATGCGACCGTCGCAGCGGTGGAAGCGGCCGTTGTGGCCTTCTCCTTGCCGACGACGGCGGCCGACGAGGCCACCTGGAAGGCCTGCGACGTCTTGACCTTTTCGCGCCCCACCGTCGCGGCCACCGTGGCGCTCTGGAACGTCGTGGAGCTCTTCATCTTGTCGCGGCCTACGGCGGCCGCCCCCGACGCGGCGGCCAGCGCTAGTGTGCCTTTCTCCTTGCCGATCTCGGCGGCTGCTGCACCGGCGAAGTACAGCGTGTTGCCAGCGCGGTTAGCCATGCTTTTGAGGTTGTTCAAGTCCATCATGAACAGAGTAGAGTTAAAGAAGACCGATCAAAGAGATGTGGACTGACGTGTGCTAGTTCGATTATGATTCAGATGCGCAGCTCTGCCGTTGTCAAAAACACTCGGTGCGGAGGGGCCATAGTGAAAGCAAGTCATTTCGCTTTTGGTACAGTAGAAGCCTGGGCAGAAGTACAGGATACACGCGAAAAGGGTACTAAAATGATTTTCATCAAGTTATTGATTCTAAGAGGTACTCTATAAGCACTGATGCAGGATCTGGAGATACATTGGTCAAGAGTACTACATTTCACAATGGTAAAGTAAGTGAGTGATGTTTGCCGTCAAGACGTCGAGTGTGGCATCGCGATCGGCGTCCGAGGGATGTAGAGCTGTTGGTAGCAGCATGTTCGCTGCGGGAGCTTGCTTATTTTATTATCATAGCTGTGGCTCCATGGACGCACAGCGGCGGTAGAGCTCTTCTGATTTCTGAAAAGAACCCAAAAATCCGGGGCTTTCCGTGCTGAACTTGCCTTGCACTGCCGCCGTCGCCGATAAGATACATGTAGCGCCACCCAGTGGTTGCTTCTGGATCGTCCAGTGCATTGCGTGGCTGGGCGTTCGCGGCGCGCAAAATTGACCTGCACACTCGCCATCTGCCACCGCCAGGCTTAAGCGATGTTCTGGTCTGGTCAGGGATTTGAACACCGCGGAGACACCTGATTCACTGAATCAGGTGTCTCCGCGGTGTGGAACATTCAGGTCGGCTAGATCCATCAGTGACCTCTGTTGTTTTTGCTCCTGTAATTTAAGTGTCAATTACAAGGCAACAAAAGGCAGCAAGCAGTTTGACAAAGAATAAAAGGCAACTTGCCTTGATTGAAGCACTTATAATAGTTTTTGTATGCTGTCAACCCTATCCGCATTAGTTATACGCACGTCAACACTTCCCCCTTCAAGCGACTGACCGGCGGTCCTTAGTAACCGCAAAATGAGCATTAGAGGCACGCGGAGGTTTGTCGAGCAGAGCGTGGTGACGTCGCTCGTGCCGCTTCTCAAGCGCAACCTGGCCAAGCAGCCTCCCCAACGCCATGACGCTCCCTTCGTGGTGCGTGCAGCAGTCTCCTGAGCTGAGACCGTCCACAATTATTGATTTTTTTTGCCATTATTGCTGCTGCAGCGTGCAAGCGTGGCTGCTGTGTTCCGATGGAAGGAGAAGGAGCAGCGCTCGCTCGAGCTGTTGTTCGTGAGGCGTAGCGTGAACGAGAAGGACACGTGGAGTGGCCAGATCGCGTTCCCAGGTGGCCGTCGGCAGAAGAAGACCAAGATGGACGTCAACGCACTAAACGACGTCTCGGGCGAATGGACGGAATGGGAGTCGCTTCGCGAGACGGCACAGCGTGAGACCACGGAAGAGGTCGGACTGGACCTCACGAATGAGTATGTGGCTACTGTTGACTGGGTAGAAGATGACGTTGCAACTGACTTGCTGTTGCTTGTTGTTAGACACGTGCACTGGATTGGCAACTTGCCGCCAACTCAGACGCACCTTCGCTCGCTGAGCGTCAGCACACAAGGTGACGAGACGCTACTCTTTTTTTTTTTACTTTTGTTGCCAATTACTGATATTTTTGTTGTTACCTTTTTTTTTACAAGTCTTCTTCATTGATGCGGCGGCGGACGAGCACGACTACAAGCCGAAGCTGCAGGAGTCTGAGATTGCAGATGTATTTTGGGTGGATGTACAGGAATTCTTCAATACGCGGCGGTATCAGGTGCTCTCGTACCCGCTGGAAGACAGTCTCCTGAGTCTGCGTTTGCGTCCACGTGTGCTGGCGCTGGCGAAGAAGATGCTGGGCAACATGCTGTTTGACTGCATCTATCTACCGAGACCTGGTCACCCGCCACCCGATGACGAGCGTCTTCCTCATCGTGAAGTGCACGACTTCGTCTTGTGGGGATTGACGCTGCGTGCTGTGGTGAACCTCTTCGAGGTCGCTGGATCTCCGCTCCCCATGCGTCCAGACGCACAACATTTCGACTCCAAGCTGCTCGGCGACATCGTACTGTACTGCATGCGTTTCCCGGACAAGGTAATCGCTGGTACTGCCACCATCTCGGCCATGCTGCTCGTTGGCGTCGTTTACAGCAACCTGTAACGTTAGTGCATGTTGACAAGATGGCTACATTCTGCAAGTGACAAGGTCGTCAGTATAACGAGGTTTTATAGTGACCTCAGGAATAAAGCATAATCCCGAAACTGATTCACCAGCGCGTAGGTGGCTCACTTTGGCCTGCGT
The DNA here is from genome assembly GCA_016880985.1 of Phytophthora idaei. NCBI lineage: Eukaryota > Oomycota > Peronosporomycetes > Peronosporales > Peronosporaceae > Phytophthora > Phytophthora idaei. The sequence continues at coordinate 105,685 of QOKR01000041.1, forward strand.
AATGGAGCCTCCTGCTGCGTCTCCAGCCGGACGAGGCGGCCTATTCTCTTCCCCAGATGCCGATGTATCTCCCAATCCCCTTCCTACCCCAATTTCACCACATTTGGACCCGCAGCAACCTCATGAACGACGACACAAGCGCGCATTGGGCACGTCTTCGTCCCTCTCAGACGCTGTAGGCGCGAATCTGCTCATGCAACTGATCCCGATACACTGGGACGGACCTGCACACAAGAAGGGCGACTGGTTACCGCGTTGGGATGACGTGTACCTGAGTCTGGACGGCGCGACGTTGCGTGTGTTCGAGTCTAGAGGCCGCTTCTTGGAGGTGCAGGAGCTGGAGCAGCAGCAGATGCAGCAGGACGGCAATCCTACGGTAGTAATCGACAAGAAGCACTGCTACACGGTCACAGCTGTGGACAAGGAGAACGTTGGGCGTCCCCATGGATTCTACGTTAAAACCAAGGAGAAGAGCAAGTCGCTGCACCTCACAGTGGACAGTGAGCTGGAGAGAGTGCTGTGGATCCATCTACTCGGTGCCGTGGTGGAGCAGGTACAGAACGTGCTACCAAAGGCGCAGCGGAGACTGAAGACAGTGGGCTCAAAGATTGAATCTTCGCCTAGGAAGACTTTAACGTTGGCACCGTTGTCTACCCCAAGACGGCCGAGGATACAGACACTGACTCTGCTGGGAACTCCTGTGAATGTGGAACTAAACATGTTCTACGATGCCTGGGGCTGTATTCAAGCACGGAAAGGCAACTTTGCTCTGCTGATGCCAAGTTTCCACCCAAACATCACGTTGACGTCGAATTATCCCCCAAGTGTTCCTATTGCAGGGGAGTATCACGGACTTTCTGGAGTGCTAGCTTTCTTTTCGAATTTACATGGCTCTATGGACGTATCGCACTATGGTGTTGAGCATGTGGCACGTCGAGGTGACCTGGCAGTGGTGTCAGGTCGAGAAACGATACGAAGTGCCGAGAGTGGAAGACGATTTCGACACTTGTGGAAGCATGAGCTGCGGTTTGAAGCCGACGGACGTATTAGCCACATTAATATTCTAGCGGACAAGACGGCAGCAGCTGTAGCCTTTGCCAATGGCGGGGGTAGTGGAGCAGGTCCAGTGATTGGCGAGGCTACGGGGCCTACTCTAGCTGCACTTCCGCGTGAACGCGAACGGCAAGCCAGCACATGTCCACCAGGGGAGATTCGTGTGGTTTGTATCTCTGGAGAAAATTTCAGGAGACGAAAACCTACAACGAGTGGGGGCAGCGGATACAAGATAATAATTGGGCTGAACGAGTTCCCGCACCTGACGACGAAAGTCCCAGGGACGAAAAACACAAGCAGCACCAGCAGCAGAGATGTAACTACCACTAGCACGGATGGATTGAACCGAGTTGGTTCTTGGAAGGCGTACTCGACACGTGTCGTCAAAAGCAGCGGCGGTAAAGGCCCGTTCTGGGCTGAGACGCTGCACTTGGAGTTTTCTGGGGCTGTTCCTGGCTCAACAGCTAGTCTATGCATCGATGTGTGGAGTCTCGGTGTCATTGGCGACGAACTGGTTGGCTGTGCGAAAATAAACTTGGCTGACTATTTGGGCTCGTCCGAGGGAACCGAGGAGCAGATCGCGTCTGTGGCTGTACCCAAGTGGTTCGAGATCTACCGAGCAGAGACGTTCGAGAAAGGTGCACGAGGGGGAGATACTCAAAGCTGCGGGCGTCTAGAGCTTAGCATCAGCTTTGCTCCTTACACAGAGGAAGACGATTCTATGGGTGAAGATGACGATATGAGTATGAGTGAGGAAGGAGAGCGCTCTGGCATCTCTACTGATGGGGGACGAACGCCAAGATATCGCAAGAGTTTTGACAGGCTACAGGAGCTGCACAAGGAGACTGGCCAGAACCGGCGGGTTTCGGAACGTTATTCGCTTGCAGCAAGTGTTGAACCTGGTGGATTTGAGCTCGTGGAGGCTGACGGTGTTGATCAGCAGGACAAGAAATCTTCATTAGAAGAGGAAGAAATGTACACGTTCACGGTGGCTTCGACCAAGTTCCGCGTGTACAGGAGATACCAGCTGATTCGAGCGATCGGCCACGGCGCATACGGGGTGGTGATTGCAGCAAGCGACCAAGTCACAGGGAACTCAGTGGCCATCAAGAACATCCCGCGTACCTTCGATGACCTGGTTGATGCCAAGCGCATCGTGCGCGAGATTCGACTGATGAGGCATCTGCGTCACCCACACGTTGTCTCGGTGCTGGACGTGATGCGTCCTCCGTTGCTTGCCACTTTCGATGACACGTACATCGTCACTGACCTCATGGAGACCGATCTACACCGGGTTATTAACTCGCCCGAAGCTCTTTCCAGCGACCACATCGCCTTCATCACGTACCAACTGCTGTGTGGACTGCGCTACGTCCACTCTGCACACATTATCCACCGCGATGTCAAGCCGTCGAACGTGCTTATCAATCGCGATTGCTTAGTTAAACTCTGTGATTTTGGACTGGCACGGGGCATCGACATCCGTCCAGTCACTCCAAGCAGCATTGGTGGGAACACGACGCCTAGTAGTCAAGATGGGGAGCCTGCACTGGACGAAGCGTTGACGGAATATGTGGTAACGCGTTGGTACCGAGCGCCTGAGCTGCTGCTCGCGAGTCGGTACTCTACGGCGATCGATCTCTGGGCTGTCGGGTGTATTCTAGCAGAGATGTTCACACGCAAGGCGCTCTTCCCGGGCCATGACCACGTGCATCAGTTGCATTTGATTCTGCAGCTCGTGGGGAGTCCACCAGCGAACGACATGGGATTTGTCACCAACATGAAGGCCAAGCGGTGGATGGCGCGTCAGCAGCAGCACGAGGCCAAGTCACTCAACACGGTTTGTCCGAATGCTCCATCGGAGGCACTAGATCTTATGGCGAAGCTACTGCAGTTCGATCCTCGCAAGCGAATCTCAGTGGACGAAGCCATTGCCCACCCGTTCCTGGTGCCATGTCGTGCGGATGGCGTTGACATGGACTCGGAGCGTCTGGCTGATAGCGCCTTTGACTTTTCATTCGAGCGGGAGAACAAGGGCAACTTGGACAAGAACACGTTGCGGCGCTTCATCTTTGAGGACGTTTGCCACTTCCACCCAGAGGCCACGGCCGAATTGGAGCAGTTCAAACAGGAACAGGAGCGATTGAAGCGACTAGAAGAGGACAAGTGGAGGAAGGAGGAAGAAGCGCAGACTAAAGCCAAGGAAAGAACAGGGAAGAGCTGGGCGGTCAGCGTCTAAACGGCAGTCTGATCTCATACGAAAGTAGAAGTACGTCGAAGTACGAAATACAGTTGGTTCATGCTCTCTGGAGAGTGTATGAACGCATCAGCCTTTTGTGTCTTATCCCCGATAGTCCAATTTGAACATCGGACAAACAGTGTATCTTGCTGGATTGAGTGAGACTCTCACTGAGAGGGGGTCCATGAACACGATGCGTCGAGGCAACATCGTGTATTAATCATGGCTTCTTCCCCGACAACATTACGACGAACTCACGAACAGGCATGGCTTGAAAGACCTGCCGATTGTTGGACGACGCCGCGCAGTCTCCGCCGCAGACACATGCTGAGAATCGGCGAAGACAGTTCAGAAACCTAATGATGGACACTGTCCGCGATCAGATTTCCGTTGCATGATGCAACGCGACATGAAGCTGCCCTATCGTGTTGGACGCTTGACAGTTGGATCCACGCCCCCCTGCAGTGCTGGCAACGTCTGTTTAAACGTTGTTTCGTTATAACGCCTCGGACGTCATTACTGACTTTTTAAACGTTCGTTCGAGCGGCACAGTGTACAAAACTGGTACCCCAGAAACCAGAATAGTAGCCCGTTTGCGTTTGACTTACTAAATCCAAGTTAATCTTTTTACAGGAACCATGATATCCACTAGTAGTGGATATCACGGTTGGTAAGTAAGTAAGAAAAAAGTTTTGTCGCCCAACCAAAGCAAACCTTCAAATTTGCTAATACTTTCCTCCAAAATGATGGAATTTGAAAGGAATACCACTGCCGTATCATTTTACTAGCAGAAAACCGTGTACTCGGTGGATGGACAAGCATAATAAGAAAACCGTGTACTCAGTGGATGGACAAGCATAATATTTCCTTGTTGCAAACTTGAAGAACTACACGGCGGGTGTGAAGACCAAGTTCTACGCTAGCGCTAGCGCCTCGCTCAGTTCTAACACTCCTATTCAAGTGTAGTCCAAAAGTGTATTGAGCTAGAAAGCTCATAAAAACAGTGCATCCAGGTATCGGTTACTGCTAATTGCCTTGTATTGCATGGTTTCCTTGTCGCCACCGTCCGTGCCGCCCTCTAGCGCGTTGACTATCAAAGCAGCCTCCAGCCACTCCAGCGCTATAGCGCGCTCACTGCGTGTCATGGCGGACTGGCAGACAATTTGTCTGAGACATGGCGCCACACAAACCGCGGCACTCACGGTTCAAACTGGAAGGTTTGATTTGATTGGATGACTTGCCAACCGTGATAACCACTTATAGTGGAATATAGTTCCTGTCGTAAAAACGGTTTTAACAAACAGTCTAAAATGTATAAACAGTATAAACATTTAGACGTTCGAGTTTGTACTTAGTACGGTCAATTGCCAGCACGCCGGTATGATCTCTCTTGGACGCACGTGCGGCTTGGCACGGCCTCTCTATCCAAGCATGTGGTCTGGTGGTATCGCAAAACAAGTCCCTCGCAACGCTCTCCGCGCCCTTGCAGAGACTCGTGCCCAGCAGCGAAAGAATTCTCACCAGTTTCGATCGGGTTGCCGAAGCTTCGGCTACAGCAGGTGCCGCCATTGGCAATGCCCAAGCACTGCCAAGCTGCGGCTCCGAGTCTTCAAGCGCCGCGCACCTGCCCCGCTGGCAATCGCGAAAGCCATGTGCCTCGTTACTTTACCAAACGCCATCGCGTGAACACGGCGCGAGGGCCGACGGTGCCGCGGCTTTGAAGTCTGCTTCGTCCGGCTACGGACCAAGTCCCCATGTTGAAGTGGTCGACCGATTTGTATTTTTCATGATGATTTCGGGAGTTATTGTGTAATTCCAAACTACAAACAACGGGCGTTAAAATACGGATGACGACAAAAGTCACTTGGACCCTCGCACTGGAATCACAGCCAGACAACGGCGGACAGGCTGTTGCGCAAAATACCAGAGCCAGCGGCAACGACACCGGGTGTAGGAAAATCGATCTGCTCGAATGAAAATACAGCACAGCGCGCAAAATACTTGTTTTGTGTGTTTTGCATAGCGTTTAGGCTCGAGGTTGAATCAAATCATCGTGCCATCAGAAAACCACAACCCATTCTGCTCCAGAAGCGGATGATTTCTGGGTCGTGCCGTCGCAACCAAGCGCACTGAGTTGCAGCATGGGTCATAGCGGCACCATGTTCGTGTTCTCGTAGTGGTGGCGAAGAGTCAGAGCGTGCAGTAACAACACAGGAGAAGGCAGCGGAAGAGAACTCCCAGTCCGAGTATTCTCCTCGCGACCAGGTCAATTCATCACCCACATTGGATTGGCGTTTTCTCTCATCAGACCAGATGGTAAAAAAAATGCAAACTGGTAAACTTCTTGTGTATTTTGCCAGTCCTTTTTGGCTAAACCGACTCTTCTATGGTCTGCTGGACAAAAAACGGCGACGAACCTGGGTCGCGTCTCTGATGTGTTGCCACTTCACTTGATTGTAGAGTGAGGGCCTCACTCGCGTATTTGCCATCGCATTCTCAATATCCACTTCGTCGCCATCAGCTTTTTGCCTTAGCGGAAAATGTAAGTGTTTGCACTCAGATTTGCATCCCCCAGCGCCTATTGTGGTCGGTTTGTCACCAACTGGCGGCGGTTCCTTGAACCTGCTGACGCAGGTGCAGGTTCCATTCCAGTCTGTGTGCGGCAGGCTGTTTTGCCAGAAGCTTTTACCGGTTGTCGGCTTGCGAACGCTAATGCTGTGTCTGTCTGTTGTCCAACATCCTGCAGACTGCAGCGAAAAAATACGCTGCTGATCCACTCGAGCACTTTTACATTGCGAACGTGGGCAGTGCGTGCATCGGAATCAGATCGGCCTAACTCGACCTGACGGACTCATTGCAACGAGTCGAGATGAGTTGTCTATGCTGGGGAGACGCCGAGCGTACGCGCAAGCTCAAGCAGGCGCTACGCAAACCTGAACCGCTCGAAGTGAGCGCACTCGAGTTGCTGGAAAAGCACAAGAAGGAGAGTGACACGTCCTCTGGAGGCCGCACGAGCTGCTCCAGCCACGACATCTGGGACGACGACGACTGCAGCGACGACGGCTCCGTCTCCAGTAGCGACTCGCGTAGCCCCTCGCCCGTCTCCAAGAAGGAGGTGACAGAACCTTTGCAACTCGCACTGGAGGCCTGCCAAAACAATTGGAAGAACGAACACAAGACTCAGCCCCCGCTACCCATCGGATCCCCGTCGAAGCACAGGATGAAGGACCAGGAGGGCTACTTGAAGACGCTGCGAAGTGCGGCATTCGGATTGCGTCGAGTGATGCCCATTGTGGTCCCCGCGGAGCTTGTGCCACCCACCGAGTACGACCTGAGAAGTACCAACGGTCTCATGAAATGTGTCAATGCCATTGCGCCAATGCCAACCGCCGAACAGATGAGTGCCAAACATTTGGCAATCAACGAGTTGCAGAGAGTTGTGGATATTTGGCTACGTCGCACACTCGACACTTTGGAGGGAGTGGCAACAGATAGTGAAACCGAGACTGCGACACTGTTGCTGGGAGGGAGTTGGCACCTGAAAGTAGGAATGGCCGAGTCGGATCTGGACGTTGTGGCGTTCATGCCACACGCGGTGACTGCCGAAATCTTCTTCAGCTCGTTGTGCGAACATCTCGAACGGGAAACATCCGTCTCCGACCTTGTCGCTAGACGGAAAGCTGCCGTTCCCGTGCTTTCGTTCCAGCTGAACGCGGTCCGGATAGACTTGCTGTTCGCTCGGTATGCACAGAAGCAGGCAGTGCCCAAGCACTTGCCGTTCCTGCCTGGAGACGACATCCAGGTGATGCGTGGAATGGACGCAACGTCAGTCCGTTCGCTGTCTGTTGCTCGCGTGGCTTCGCTCATTCTCGAGCTCGTGCCAAACGCCAGTTTGTTTCGATCTTGTCTGCGTGTGATTCGCCTCTGGGCGAGACATCGCGGTCTTTACTCCAACAAGGCCGGTTACCTCGGTGGCATTTCGTGGGCATTGCTAGTGTGCTTTGTGTGCCAAATGTTTCCTCGTGCAAGTGTGGCTTCGCTTGTTCACCGGTTCTTCTCAGTTCTGGCGTCATGGCGGTGGCCTACGCCCATTCTAGTGGCACACCCTTCAAATGGAGGCAAAGCAGACAATGGCGTTCAATGGGATCCGCAACACAACATCCACGACCGAGCACACCTCATGCCGATCATCACGCCGGGCTTCCCAGCTGTCAACACTGCTGTAAATGTGAACATATCGACGTTACGTGTGCTACGTGAGGAGTTTGCTCGCGGCCAACACATCATGGACGACCTGCGTCGTCGCAGTCTCAGCCACCCGTCGTCGTGGAACCAGCTCTTCACACCTACCGAGGTGCTCGTCCGATACGACCACCACGTGGCTATCGAGCTGCGGGCACCAAACGAAGAAGCATTGGCCGAGTGGTCCAGCTTTGTCGCCAGTCGAACTCGGAAACTAGTGGAGACTCTGCAGCATACCCCCTCGGTAGCGTCACTTCATCCATTGCCCGATCTCGTTCGTCCTCTAGGTCACGAAGCAAACGAGAGCGATGCAGTGGTCGGCTACTACTTTATTGGTTACACTGTCAATGCACCGCCAATGCCGCAGCCTCGCAGCAGACATTCTGCTCGAGCGCCCCTCCTCACCAAAACCAGCCAAGAGGAGTTCGCTCAAAACTGCGTGGCTTCAGCAACACGGTACTTCCTTGCTACGGAGCTAAACACTGCTGCCGAGAAGAAACCAGGCATGGAAGTCGAGATCAATTACCGCTCGTGGAACGACCTGCCCAGTGCCATTTTCCCTGGTGGTCGTAAGGCTGCTGTTGGTGACCGTGCGAGGTATATTTTGAGTCAAGCACATCAAGTGAACCTTGCGCTAGGCTTAGCTCGTTAGGGCTATGAATATGAACATCGATTCATTCTCCAGTGCTTTCGTGTTAAGATGGATAGCATCTAAGCACTGAGGAACGCATGCGAGATATTTAAGAAAAAAAGTTAATGAAAAATACTTCAAAAAACACATAAGCACTACTGACGTTTAATCAATCGATGGTCTGCATTCATAGCGTGCAAGACTCTTCCAGCATGCCGCCAAACTTTGCGTCTTGGTTGCTGCTTCTTGGGCAAAATGTACCGCGCTTTCTGGCTCACGAACTCTTCTTACCACGCGGTGCTTGACGGGGTGCGATTGACTCGCACGTCTTCGATTCCGCGCTTCCTCACGACGTTGGACGGGTTGTTTTCTTTCACGAGAATGCTGCTTTCCACTACCGGGTCATCAAAATCCATGCCGGCCAACTCGGAGAACTCGTTCAGAGTATCGTCTACGTTGCCCTCCATCTCCTTGCTGCTCTTACTATCTCGGGTGTTGCCATCGGGACTGAAGCTGGGAAGTCGCGTTTCGGTGATAGTCGACAGACGAGGTTCAATCGCGGGCAGCGAAGAAGAAGATAACCCTTTTGGAGTCATCGTTGGGGCTTCATACACCCTGCTCTCGGACACTTTTCGATCATGTTCTGCTCTCGAAGACTCAGCGTTGGTTGGACTGATTCCGACCGCTGTCAATCCATCCATCATTTGCGTTGGTGTATTCATAGTAGGGGTGTGGACATGACCAGCGAAGTCCACGTCTGTAAACTGTTGCAAAACCGAGCTGGCCGTCATGCCAACAGTGTTGTCTCGAGTGGGTGGCAGACCCGATGAATAGGTGGCAACGTTTGTCGTCACTGCGGAAGATGAACCCGGCGTTGCCGGAGTCCGAGATCCCGTGGCCATTTGTGAGCTTGACATGACTTTCTGCACAATTGGAATCACAGACACTTGCATGAAGCGCTCAATCGAATTCAGCACTTCAAACTTCCGTGGCTGGGCGCTTGTGGGTTGCTCGTTCAGGATGTTCAGCACCAAACCAATATTCTGTAGCATGGACTGGGCCTTGGCACTGTAGACAGAGTTCAGGGGTGCGGTGTTGTGAGCCAATGCTCGCTGGGCGGTGCGTAACTTGTCATCATACGCAGCTTTCAACGCTCGGATTCGTTCCCAGTACAGCTGTGGATTCTCCCCCCAATTGGCGTTGGCTTGAGCGTAGCTGTCATTCGTAAAGTTCGGCTGTTGTCCATACGAATACGGTGGCATTTGCTGCTGGGCCATTCGTGAATTGCTGCGTTCTCGAACTCTCTGCATCTCAGCTTCCGCCGCAACATTGGGACTAACAAAAGACCCGCTGACCATTGGCGAGTTGTACGGAGAATTAAATCCTGGGCTATTCATGTTGCTGGAGGCATTCCTCTGGGCAGAGAGCTGAAGCTCCAGCTTCTTTGCCTGGTTCTGCCACCGAGCCAATGCACCCCTTTGATTCCAGAGCAACTCGATCAACACTGACTTGTCCAAATGCTGAATCTGGGCCGAAAACTCCTGAAAAGTCGTAACTCGCGATTGGGTCCGAGGCTGTTGCACGTGCTGCTGTTGCATATGGTATTTGCCTAAATGCTGGTGCGCCTCCATCAAGTTCCGCTGGGTGGCTTGGCTTGCTATCTCGTTTACGTTGCTCTGAACCGAGAAACTCTGAGAAGTTGGAGGCGACATCGACGACGTGGAATAAAACTGGTTCCCCATCTGCTGCATGCTCATAGCTCGATTGGGTGTGCTGTGTTGATGCTGTTGCATCCCACTGGTCATATATCCTGGCGTCTGGTTTCCCATGAGTGACTGGAATGAAGTATCTGCTCCACTCATCGACTGGCGTGGAGTCGAGAATGACGAAGATCTGCCGAAACTATTCGCTTGCTCTTGCTCCTGCGCCTTCGCAAGCGCCTGAGCGTACTCGTAACTTCGAGACTGGGATATCTGGTGTTGCGAGTAGCCACCTTGCATCTCTCTAGACACTGCAGACTGCGCTTGAGTGTTGGTTTGCATATTTCCAAATCCTTGAGCGTCGTTCGAGTACACGGCCGCGTTTGCCTGCTCCAATTCGAACTGCATGAGATTGTGGATCTCCTGCTCCATCGTCGCCACGTATTGACTCTATAGTCCGCCAGCAACAAAAACAACAAGAAAAAACGTTTCATGAGAATTATTCCACAAAAGAAGAAAAAAAAGTGTCATCAATGGAAAAAAAATTACCCGCGTTGTCGCCTTTTGACACGTTTCCATCTCCACGTTCGTCGCAATCTGGCGGACCATCACGTCCTCCTGGGTCGGATTTGTGCTCTGCAATTGACGATAACTGCATCAAAAAAGAAAGAAGAAAAAAAGTCAATACCAGTGCAACACGACAATACGAGAAAAAAAATCTCCCCACATTCTCTGCAGATAATTTCTTCGGAGTTGCGTGTCTTGGGCGGGCAGCAACTCCGTCTCGTCTTTAGTTTCAGTTGATTGTTGCTTTCCGCGCTCCGTCTTGTCCTCTGTAGTCTCCTTCGACTGCTGCTGCTGTTGCTGTTCTCGTTCCTCTTTAACTATTGGAACAGGAGGTGGAGGCGGCTCCACTACCGCCTTCTCCTGATCTTTCTCCTTCTGTTTCTTTTCCTGCTCGGAATCCACCGCCTTTCGGTTCCGAGGACTCACGCGACGTCGCGGAGTCGGCACTTTCTTCTCCTTCTCCGCCTTCTTGGGTCGCGAGCGCGGCGTCGTCTTCCTCGCGCGCGTGGAGCCGGGCTTCTTGGGCTCATCGATGGCCTGCGTGGACGCCATAACTTGTTGGCGTTGACGAACGTGTCAGCTGGAGGCCTTTCCAATCTGGTAGTTGGGTGCGGTTTCCCTTTTGTCAAAAGGTTGCCGCTGCAAGGAAATTAACCAATCAGAGATCGACAACATGAGAAGGATCTGATAACTTATCAGTCGCACTGCAACTTGTCGTCTTATCAGATAAGTTGCAGACTGCAAAACGTGTGCGAAGGCAAAAAAAAAGTCGAGGATTATCGGAATCACGTAAAATCGAGCGAAAAGAATGAAATAAAACGTTTTTATTATTTTTTAAGATTTGTTTGGTAGTGTAGCTCTTATGCAGTTCAAGCTCAAGTCATATTCGAGGACCGGGAACACGATGTGCTCAAGCATACCCTGTAGACTCGTCAGTGCCAATGCAGCAGCGAATGACTCCTGCTCGTGGATCTCAAGCTCAGTTAGCACCGTTTCCTCGCCTTTCCTCGGATCAAAATGATCCCAAAGTGTTTCTTTGCCATAGTGCGCAAGCCGTTGTGAGGCAGCTCTACAGTAGAATTGTCCCGAGAAATGATGTAATGGCAAGCAGGCTGCTGGAGCAGCGCACACCAACCAGATTGACGTCCAGGCACGGCTGGCGTACTAGTGCTTTTGGTTCAACGTAGACCTCGAATCGTTTCTTTACCGAGCGACGCCATAAAAATGTTTTAAAACGTGTTTTTTTAATACTATTTATTTGATTATAACAAATAAACAGGTCAATAGAGAAAAGGGGGGACAAACGAATTTCATGCAAATATGTTTCTTCTTTTTTATGCTGATCAATGAATCTGAAGTCGCAAACCTTCGAAGCTTTACCTGCAACAAGGAAGCATTCGCATAGATAAGCAAGCTGTGCACGCGTTCAAGTGGCATGCCAGCTGTGCACGCGTTCAAGTGGCATGCCAGCACAGCTTGCCGCGATTTGCACTCCGATCGGGAAAACCCTAGCGTTTGAAACATTGTGTCAAAAGCGGTTATTAATAGCATGTGACAGTAGATGTATGTCGGGTTTGTCAGTTTTGACAGTATGTGCTCTACGTGTTCAACGCGTCATACTGTGTAGGAATACGAGCCCTTTGATGTCAGCACGTGTATGTGAAATTACGATGACTGGCGGTAAGCTGGTCATAAACGGGTTTTGACCCAGACCCGTCCAAACCCGTAGTTGCATGGTGCCTTCAAAGACGGAAATTCAGACTGAGGGAACAATGAATATGGACGCTGACGACATAAGCGAGGAGAATCGCGACGTGCCTTGAAATACCCAGCCTTACTAGACCATGCGACGTGCGGGCGGCGCTCCCGCTCTTGAGTACGTGGGTACTCCTCCTTTCGCCATCGCCACTGCGTCACAGTCTATTTTTGACAAACGTTTGGGCTGAATCTATTTTATGGGTTTGGTCCAACGTTGAGCACCGCGTGTAAAAACGTCCCGTCTATCACTAACACCAGTGTCAGTATGTGTGTACGGTTCAAACCGACGAAGGACCAACACTCTGTCGCATATCGTAAAACACTTTTTGACAAACGTTTCCCTGGATGATAATGGTACAGGTTTTGACGTTTTCCCGTCTCCGATCGGTCAGCATGAAATAAATTATCAGATTTGCTCCACAGTGGCACATGGACGTGCAGCACCACCAATCCCCTGAGCTCGCTGTCGTAGCTGGGCGAGACGTTGCTGCAGCTCATTGCGGACATGCATTCGGTCCACGCGCTTGGCCTCGAGCTTTGGCTGCGGCACCGTCTTGGTCGTGAGGTGGATATTCTTGCCGAACGTGAGCACAGACGTTCCCTCCTTTTCTTTTGCCTTGTAGAATCGTTGTGCAAACACCACCATCGACCTTAGCGACGGGATGGCGCTCAGCACGAAGGCCCGCAGCTCATTTTGGTAGTATTCCTGCTCACGCTCCGCCTTGCTGGTTGCAAATGATCCGTTCGCTGTGCGTCCGGAAAAATAGCTCATCTCCGCGACATAGTTGCTCAGAATATCCTCGAAGCGTTGACATTGACCGGCAGTGCAAGTGAGCAACTCCCACGCGACGTCATTCTCCAGAAAGAGCTCAGCTTGGCCAGAACCGTCGTCAATGACACAGCGCACCGTTGTCCCCATATACGTACGCGTCTTGAACGCAGGATCAGATGGGGTCATTTGATGCCAATTCCACGCACAATTTCGCGAATATTTCGACTCAGGTTGCGATTCAGTATGCTTCCAAACACCGCGACGCTTGTTCAGTTCCATTGCCTGGTGACACAAACCACACTTTCGCTTTAACACCACGTAGCTTATGTGCACCACTCCGACCACGTATCGATGCAGCATTCGGTCAACGTGCGAAGTATGGTAAAGATCGTTCAGGAACATTGTCGGCATCAACCCATAGAGTTCTCCGTCACGTGGTACCGACAAGGTCGGAACTAGTCGCGCTGCACTAAAGCGACTCCAGTTTAGATACACCTTGAAGCTTGAGCGAGCGATAAAACCCTGGAGTCGAGTCAACTCCACGGCACAATTCAGCTGCAGCGTGCCCAGCAGACCAAAGCGCGAAGTATCAACGCGAATCTCAATAGTATCCGGATGTTGGAGATCGCGGACATGAAGAATACATGCTAACTGCCGGCTGGACCCTTCTGCAATGCTATCACCTTCTCGAATACGCTTCACTCCAATTGTTGCAGTCTGGGGTAATTGTTGTTGCCCGTTAGATCGCCAGTAGTACTTCTTCTTCGTGATAATTCCAATCACTGATATCAGATGAGGTTTGTGCAGATTCGGATCAATAGTCTTCACAACTGACCGTTCTTCATCAATCTTACCATTGTCAGCGGACTGTTGCGATTGGATTATGATCGGATGATGGAGCAAACTGCATACTTGAGTTACCATTTCCGATTGCTGAAGAAAGTGTCGAAGAATGTTCATCGCTACAAGCTCCGACGCTGTTACTTCAAGTGGCGTCTGTTTTGCGAGCAGCTTATCATTGAGGGCTCCTACCATCTCCTCACCACTCCATTCTGGAGCCATTATCAAGCCACTCACGTATCTATCTCTTTGCTTGCATACTTCATGGACCCCACACACCACGTCTTTAAACTCGCCGCATTCTAGTTTGATCGGAACAATCGAGTTCTGTACACTTTCCACTCGGTACACTCGAAATGGACGCTTTTCACCGATACATTCTTCACTACGGTGCTGTAGAGACTCGAAGCAAATAGTATTGCTGTCCTTTGCTTCCGTCGAAGTCTCCAGGTGATTTATTGATGCCCCAATCGCCCGATCTTCGACGCTATAATGAGACGGAGATCGTGTCTTGTCATCTTTGCTGCTTTCAATTGCTTTAATTCGGTAATAGCCACCCTTCTGGACATACCAACTGGAAGACTGAGTACTCACCAAAATATCAGCAGTGCACACTGACTTCAAGAACTGATCAGTTTGAAGCTTTTCACCAACTGGACACACAATGGCGTGCAGTACACGATACTCCGGTAGGCGTCTGGTCGACCGAATGCTGGAAAGTGGTAAGGCATCAATGTGGGTCACCATGAGAACTACTTCCTGTATATCCTGCGCATCAGGCACGGCATTTTCCGGTGAAAAGCTGATAGTTTCATCGTCGCGGATAGTAACGAACTCCACATTATCCGCTGAACAACTCATACAATACACGAGCGGTAATCTTTCCTCCTGCTGAAGTTCTTGGCCTTGATTGTAGTTCTCAATCCCAAATTCAAAGTTGCGAAATAAATGCACGCCACGTTCACCTGTAAGATTCATATCCATCTCACCAGCATCCAAACGCAAGGAGATTGACCCCGTGCGATCATAAACTTTCAGGTCTCCACTATCGATATTCCCTCGGATACATCCGAGCAGCAGACACCAATCAAGATCGTCAGCCGGAATACGAATAGACAGAACTCCGTCTGCCGCATCGACAAGGTCAGATTTCGATTCAATCATCCGCTTCAACTTGCTCTCGCCAACTTTTTGCAGCTCACGGATGGTTAATACTCGGTTGCATGCCATGAGCTTTTCACGAAGAGGTAATTCTACTGTTGTGCAGTTCCCCGCATTAGGGGAATGACACTTCAGAAAGAGACCACCGAGTGTCGTGACAGCTCGGTCGTGACCATTTCCCAGCGAGAAACCAAGTTTCTTTGCCACAAAAGAAGCTGCCTTGCGTCGTCGAGTGCGTGGAAACGAAAGCTGGGACGATTTAACGTGCATTTCTTCGTCTCCTCCGAAGAAAAACTTTGAATCCAACAACTCCAGAACCTCCAGCAGCCACATGGACAACACCATAGATTGACGATGGAAATCACCCAAACTCGACCATTTCTTGTGTGCCCTGCCTCGTCGAGAGTGTGTTCCCATGGCAATGCAATGGCCACTTGGGCCGCCGTAACAAGTAACTGCGAGATGACTCCGAGGGCACAACCCCACCACTAATTTTCCGCCTACAGGTGTTGGCCAACGGAGAACGTGGGCGTCACTCACTCGCACGGTAGCGCCCTTGCGAAGGCGAACCAACTCGTGTGTATACGGAAAGTGAAACAGACAAACAATAACACGAGTTTCTTCTGGTCCGAGAAGCTCAACGCACTCATCCCAAAGAAGCCGGCACACTTGACCTTCAAAGTCTAAAAGCTTCCCCGTGCAGCGAGAAATAAAGCTTTTCGTGTACGTATCCAGTGAGTCGCTGATCAACTTCCCAGTGCTGTTCTGCGGTGAAGGAAGCTCGTTCCAAAGCAGTACCGAAGTTTTCAGTGCATCCGTTTCAGACTCAATTGAGTGACTCGACTCCTGTCCATGCGTCGCTTGCAGCAAAAACATCTCGCACTCGCGTGAATGTACCTTGACCAAATCTGTCAAAAGCACAAGTTTTCCTGGGCGGAGAAACAAGTTCCAGCGCATGCTGTCGATTCCAGTGAACATGACACTAACGATACTCTGCGTTGATGCCTCATTGCAGCTCCGGTGACATTCTATCTCGACGAAAAAGTGACTGCTGGCACGGTCTTTTTGGCGCGAGATTGGACTCACGCTCGTCACACGACCAAAAACGGCGTGAATACGCTTTCGCTTTTTGTGTTTTCCCCGTTCGTCGTTTTCTCCTGCCAACATTGGATCGTTAACTGTATTTCCTCGCGAATACGCTGCAATTTCAGTCCAGCGCTCTGTGCCAGTGTACATCGGCGGGTCTTTCGTCTGGTAGTTCCTTTCTAGCACTTCTAGCACATTGTCCTGTGTCCATTTCACGCACGAATCATTTACTGGCGACAGTATTGTCGGCTTTTTATCATGCACTTCGAGGAACATCGAGCCTGCAGTTCGCACGCCGCCGAACGCTTTGTCCACCAGCACCCAACGCTTCACCAGAACCAATTGACCCACCAGTTGCGGACTCGGGTCCAGCAGGAAACTAGGCAGTCTAGAATTGCTATCACACAATTCTAGAATGTCATAAGTGTCTAGATTTTCTCCAAAATGTAGAAATCCCGTGATCCAGACGCGACTTGATGAGTACGTCACAGCGTCCCCACTGGGGATGTGCTGTGTATCTGCTGAGGGTTGAGACGCGGCTCGGCGCTGGTCCACACTGCCAACTGAATGACGAGTAATTCCATACTGAGCTAGAGTTTCTAGAGGGTTTACAGCTGAATGCGAGGCCTGCACGACGCGCAACAACTTCCCGACGCTCCAGAACTGAAGCGGAAGAGGAGTTGAGTGACCTGCGGCGCGCTGATCGGCTACCCTACAGGATAATAACCAGAGTGGTGAGTGGATAGAGAGGCCGGTGGTGATTTAGAGCGGCGCTAGTTATAGGTATACCATGCCTGCTCTTCCTGGCGTAGCTGCTGCTTTAAGTGTTCCTCGTCGACTCGCCATGATTGTCGCATTATTATAGGCATTTTCTTTATAAAAAATGGTCAAATGAAAAATATTTAAAAATAAAAAACATCATATTTTTGCGTTTAATAGAACTGCATTACGCAATCGTTTTTTTTTTCGCATACCGGTTTAATACATGTACAGACTCCGCCCAGAAACTGATATGCTAATCCTTAGTTCAACATTTTCAACGGGAAACGACCTAAACATCTGTGGTCCACACATACGGTTTGAATTTGAATCCTCCCGCCAACAGCTTGGCGCATTCGAATCTTTCCCAACAGCAGCAACACCATGACCACCACCCCGAAGAATACTAGAGGACCCTGGCTAACAATAAAGGAGAAATGGCAGTTTATTGAAGAACACAACTGCTGTCCCTCATTAATGCTGTCCCAATTGGAGTGCTGCGCCCAGAAAACAAGTTAGAAGGATTGATTTGAAGAGAAGTGTGGTACCTACGAACTGCAATAGTTCATCCCGACTGACTTTGTTTTGGTGTTTCTTGTTGCAGAAACTCTCGAACGTTAGCTTCAGTCTTGCGCCCGATCTGTAGGACCCGTGTCTTTGCTGCACCGCCATTACCGCGCACATTGTAACCTCCGGGTAAGAAGACACGCATGAATGCCACAGCAATTTTACACTCATGATAACCTCTTCTGTCGTTGTGCGTGCATTGATCAGGACAGCAATTCAACTCGACGACGCACCACTTCTTTAAAACAGTCCAATGTAGCTAGTCGAGCTTGACTTGATGTCTCGACCTGACAGTGCTTTAGCCACCTTTTGGCCTTCGTGTGTCGTGCTAGCTATGTAACTAAATGCTTTGCTCACAGCTGTCATACTTCAACCGCCACTGTCAAGAATCCATCTAGGATGTTGCTGTCTCCATTGGCATTTTGTGCGGCTCCTCGTCAGAAAGAATGCGACTACAGTCCCGTCGTCAAACTGCATCCATTTTTAATGCAGATTGCGCTCCACTTTCGTAGCACGCGATTCACGTACATGTGAATGTCATGTACGTTGACAGGGTTTTCACTGGAAACGCTGTCCGCTAATGCGTGTTGGGTGAATGACGATGTTGTACCTCCATACTCTAGAAGATCGCGTAGCGGGGATCTTCCTGGGAAATTGACGACCAAGTCTGGGTCGCTTGAGGAAGCTGATCCAACAAGAATTCAGTTGGTGTCGAGTGCATAATTGTTGCAATAGCTAGTGCGTGTATTTGGCAGGATGAGAAGCTGGTGGGATCGCAAAAGAGCGAAGCACCATGTTGTGAAGCTGACCTCATGCGCTTAAAGCTGATGAAAAAAATAGTCGCCTACAAAAAGTATACAAAAATGAGCGAACAAGGTCAGTTGTGGCTAAGATAATAGCTAATAAACTTATAAAACAAATCTGGGCATACCGAAACTTGATCTTTCATCAAACAGAGAGTGTCGAAGGACCGACCTAACAGATACCACAGAAGCGTAACAAGGGCAGCATATTTGTAGTCATCCGCTGTGGTCGCCCACTTCAGGATAGAATGCAAAGAGCACGTAGGTTGCTTTTCGTGCATGGCGCCGCTTGATTCGCGGACTCGTTACCGTGCTTGATGCAATATTTGTCGAGGACCGACGCAACCTTTTTTTTTGTAAGTGCCGGCCAGATATCCCGTTTAGACCCGGGAACATTTCCAAAAGATGATTCTTGACATTTCCAAAGTTGCTAGCCACTGAGTTCTTGGAAGATAAATCGCCCTCGGAGGGTTCTTTAAAAACCAAATAGATAGCAATATTGTCGAGAACAACATAGTATTCCCAGTCATGTCTGCGCCAACAACCTCTTAGATTTTCTTGAGCGTCAGACGCTCAGCACCCGCTAAGCGCTCGAAAGCATTGCGCGCGCTCTTTGCGTGCTCCCAGGAATTAACGCTTTCGGTGACATCGCTCTCTTAGTGTAAGTGGCTGCAAACCGTCTCGTCTGTCATGTCTTTCTAATATGTTACGTGCCCAAATATTTACGTTTTTTGTAATATTTAAGTTACTCACCGTCCCTAAAGCAATATCAAATACTTTGAAAATGTTCGGACATAATATTGGCTTTTCTCAAACACCGGACATTTCCGTAATGTTGATTAGTCAAACTAATATAGCTGACGTTTTTGATTGGCCTGTTCCTATTGCTAATTTTGCGAAATGATATGTCAGTGTCCGGACGGACACGATATTCTACCATATTACATCGGTTGACCTATAATTATTGCAATTAATGCTGTAAAACCAAGCAAGATGCTTGGCTGTTCGCAAGTGATGGGATTCGTCCAAATTAAAATCCACGCGCTTTGATTCTCTTAAAGTGGCAAAATCAAACATATTTCAAGATTTTAGAGGCGTCCCAGTAACAGTATTAGTTATAGTTATGAAAATCACGTGAACATGGAATGTTTAACCCTTTCGCCAGTATCCTCTGTAAACTATATTATACACCCTAAGTCACTTGCTTCTAAAAGGTCGCATTTGTCGCGCTTTTACAAATTCACGGTACTCGTTTGGACTATCTTTGTAACAAATAATTGAAGGTAACAATCTGAACCATGTATCTCACTTGAATAAAGTATGCTTCAATGATTTCGAATCGTAATGTTTTTTCTATGTTATAAGAGAAAGTACAGAATCAGTTGAACATGTGCCAAAGGGCGATAAATTCGCCCTATTAGGGGGCTTATTCCACCCTTTTTCTGCGAGACCACCTTAGAGGGCGAAACATGCGCCCTTGGACCACGATAGGGTTAAAATAATTATCAGATCCGCGAAAATCGCACTATAGAACTCGTCGACGACCTGCATTCACACTCTAGGGAACCATATACACCCAACCGAAGCATTATTCGGTGGCGGCTGGTTTCGTACATACCTTGGTTTTCGAAGTTGAAGTCGATGTTTTAGGTTTTGATTGATCTAGCAACAACAAAATAATTATCACCATAAATCCACGGTCCCAAACGTGCCAAGGGAAAATTCAAACTATGGC
Organism: Phytophthora idaei; assembly: GCA_016880985.1. NCBI lineage: Eukaryota > Oomycota > Peronosporomycetes > Peronosporales > Peronosporaceae > Phytophthora > Phytophthora idaei. Next base: position 125,598 of record QOKR01000041.1, read on the forward strand.
CTAGTCGAGGGAAGTTGACCGGTACTGCTATTTTGTGCCACTACTCTTTGTAGTTGCCGTTGACGCTCAACATTTTGCTTTAGCCGGTTTGTTTTGCGCTAATGAGCGTCCCCAACTGCTCAAAACTGGAATAATATCGTAGTTGACTGAATGCCATGATTCCATTCGGCTACACCATTATTTGTTTTTTTGTATTAGGCATCGTGCATTCGTGGTGTAGTTCAATATCTTGAAATTCACTGCAACTACCGATGAGTAGACGTGGTGCTTAGAATGAATGGCTAGTCTTAAACACGCAAAGTATTAGTGCTAGTGCGATTGATATCCAAAGCTAATTGAACCAGCACATACTATTTTATCCACTCGCTCTTAAAGTTACGTCTACTGGTTGATAGTTGTAGTCGACGTTCAAAATAATGCGCTATAAGAATCTGCTTTTCTCACCACGAATACACGATGCCAAATATATGAAGATATAAATTCGACCAATGATGTAGTCGAATGGAAGCTTGGAAAGCAACTGCACCAGCACAATCTATTTTATAAATTTAATGTGGATGCTGGTGCTCATTCTTCCTGCAGCAAGGCAAATCGCACCAGCGAGCTAGGATGCGGTAACATGATTATTCGTACGCACTGTTTTGACATTATCCAGTCGCTGGCTCCATTCACCCATCTGGCAAAAAAAATGATATTTATATAGGTCGGTGTGCTCCTAATTCAAAGCACAAAATGTAAGTGGAGCCAAGATTGTATTACCAAGCTCAGAATGCGAACAACCTCAAACAACAAGATGTACGTAGATGCGAGAATATGCGGAAACGAATCGAGATTTATCAACCTCTCCTGTATGCCCACCTGCGAATAAATCGAGTCCCAGTCCCTCCCATCGGGATCTCTACTCTCGGTGATTCTGCTGCATGTGAGACATAACGGCGGAGAAACCCATAAGAAACTATGGTTCACATGTTTGTGCGGCGAGCCCCAGTGTCATGACAGAGTCGCTTATATTGTGAGATGAATTGAGATTTTCCCGTGACGCCTAGTCGTCAACCCTGTGCCTCCCGGTTATCGCGGCCAGCCGCCCTGTGACGATTGTTGAATTTGGGACGCGACGTTTCATTGTGGAAGGGTTCGCAGTTGGTTTTCATCAACCCCCAGACCATCTCAATTGGCTGCAGTTCGGGATGGTATGGATGAATATCATCAAATCTCAGATCGTACATAAGGCGCGCGGTATACAAACTGCTAGTTCTGCTCCGACGGAGCATACCTAGATTGCCCTATCCCTTGGCCGGTGTTATGCATACAGTAAGAGTTTGTAATTGCGGGGAACGAAGATACACGGCCTATTACAGCTCAATTGATTTCTACACACGTGGCAAATGCCATGAACAAGAAAAAAGCGATTCCGGCCGAAGTATGTGCCGCCTTCTGAGGCGAATTTTTTTTTTTCACATTAGGGGTAAGCATCGAGTTTTTTGGCTGAAAAGGAGAACAACGTCGCTTTTCCAGCAACTTATCGTCAGAAGAACTTGCGAACCGAGACGAGAACAACAATCCTGTGCGGCCCGAGGTCTTTCTTGACGAATCGTACGTCAATGTCAACCACGTATCGAACAAAACGTCGTTGATTGAAGACAAAGTACGGAAGTCAAAGAGTGGTAAAGGGTCAGGGCCAGGTATTTATTTAGTATTGTTGTGCTGCTTGTTTTGTCTAAAATTATGGGTTTAATTGTAGAATTGTTACGGTTGCTGCAGGCATAGTAACATATGCTGCCAACACTCAGGCAGGAACCACTACACGTTCTCAAGATTCATGGTGCTTTCGTCAAAAACTCAATCAAGCATTAGAATTCCGCCACACACAAAACGGAAAGGCATCCCCGAACTTTGGATTTCCACGATAGCTTTGATGCAGAAATGTTTGAAAAGTGGTTCACGAACTGGTGTGCCTCTCTCAAAGAGGACCACGGTTCATGCAATATTCACATGGACAGACAAAAGACTGACTAACCCTACGCCGAACAAGTCGTGGTTGAAGGCAGACATTCAGACATGGCTCACAGAGCGCAGTAAGTTCATTTTTTGTCTTGTTCTACAATTTAGTTTTTTTTGTGTTTTGTTCGAAATTAGGTGGGACACGAAAGATAATATTGCCCAGCTGCTCGTGCGAGCGAATGATAATATTGCTCAGCTGCTCGTGCGAGAAAAGCTCCACAAACCTGCCCCGATTTATGCAACACAAGTTATCGCCGCCAAGTTTGACCACTTGGTGTACTTCACCCCTCCATATCACAACGGTTCCGACATCCCTACATTTTCCGACAGTTGAGATGTTGGAGAAAGACAATGCAAAACCTTAGAAACATAATAAAGCTCATCATAAAGCATACACCTGTATTTCATTTAAGTTCGAAACGGGCATTGACTACGAAAGCTCTGTCAGCTTTCGAAAGGGAGATCACAGGCGCGAGGAAATGGCCTCTAGAGGCCTGTAGGCCGAGGAAATCGACTTTTTTTACATATGCAAATAGAGCTCGGAGCAATGTGCACCAGAGCGGGTAAATTCATTTGTGAGGGCGAGAACCCGGCAGCGGGTTCACTATTAAAACTATTTCCCGTTAAACAGTGACAGGTACACTGTACCATCTAATTAGTGACATCCCCCACGTGGACTAGTCGTTATAAAACCTCAACGAGGTTTGTCAGAGCCAATAAGAGAGCGCCGCACAGCCTAACAGCTTGGATATTGCCGACAAGACGCCGCGTGGCGTCAGTCTTACTTTTTGCAGCCCCCCCCCCCAGATCTCATA
>QOKR01000410.1:4231-42890 GCA_016880985.1 Phytophthora idaei
CCCCGAGGGGATGAAGTAGGGAAAAGAAAACAAGGGGAAACTGGGTCCTTTCCCTTGGGAATCCGCGTTGCCAAACCCCCCCCCCCCCCCACCTGCCAGACTGGAACGCTATCTTAGTCCCTCGGACAGACACGTCCACGAACATCTAGTGCATCTGACTAGGTCAACACGTGTGGCGCTAGATACCGTTAATCTGGCTATTGCTGACAACCAAGAGCTCAGGAATGCGTGGGAGTTGTTCGGGCGCCGCTTGAAAACCCAAAGGTTCGCGTTAGAAGCGCGCAAGGTGACCCTCGAAGGGTATCTAGCCGATATTCCTCTTCCAGATGATGGCGATGTGCATGATCCGATTCCAAGAATGGAGAACATCGAAGACTCGGAGCACCAAGAGTAATTTTCGCAGCAATTATTTGTTTAGCTTAGCATTCAGGCGCCTCTAGTTCTCTCGTCGTAAAATCTAATGTTTCACATTCTTCGTCCGCCGGCGATCTGCTACTCTCACGACTTCCAGTCTGCAGTGTCTGCTTCGACATTGGTCTAGTGGGATCTAACCCCCCCCCCTGCAGTTTCCAACCACAGTGGTTAACGACCCTTGACATGTTAAATCCAACAAATCGCTCAAAGGTTTCAACCACAAAAGGTAGCAGGTCGTTACCGCTCGACTCGTTATAACGCCGCTAGAATGACTGCTTGATGTATCCAAACATGAATTCAATGGGGTTGACAAATGGGCAGTAGGCCGGTAGAAATATCGGGACAATTCCAATGCTTCGTACAAAATGAATGATCTCGGGGTCACGATGAATTGAAGCACCATCCATGATCCAAACGGAATTTGAACCAGGATACTGGCGTACATGTCCGCGAGCCGAGTACGCAAAATTATGGCAGCATGTGAAGAACTGAACTCGATCGAAAGTTACTTCAGTGTTGTAGTAATCGATGATGCCGGTCACACCCATAAACACCAGCACTGAGACTCTTGGCTTACGCTGAAAGTCACCGCGGATTGCGATTGTCTGCCCTCTAAATGAATATCCTCGTTTCCGTATCATGCCACGGTTGTCAAATGATACTTCGTCGATAAAGATAATGTTGCTGTAGAACCAGTTCACGTGACTAAGCTCTTCTACAAACCGGAACACGTCCAGCTCTTTGATGTGCATAGCCCGCCGCTCGAGAACTTTTCTTGTGAGGCCTTCGTCGTCAATAATCTGCCACACAGATGACGTTGAAATGCTCATTTGGTGCGCACGCACGAATGCATCACGAGCTTCATCTAAGTAAGCCAAAGGGTGGTCTGCATAGTAGTTGCACAACCACTGCCGATGATCCACCGTGAATTTTCTTGTAGTACTAGCGTTTACCCGTTGGTACGTTCCTGTCCGCTAGTACACGTTAATCCAGTTCCCAATCGTCCTCACCGTCTTGTGGTATATGTGCGCAAGCTGCTCACACGAATATCCGAGACAGTAGAATCCGTAGAGACAGTGAAAAACTGTATTGGGGTGGGCATGCTGTCGTGTCACGGCTTCTTCCATCTTGAGGGAGACAAATGCTATACGGAGTGATCCGATGCGAAGATCTGTAGCATATACAGGTAAACGTCAGATAACTAGCGTATGGAACGGGCGCTAGTTACCACGCGGGGCGAGTGCAGCCTCCATACGAACCTATTCGGAAGCGCGTCAGCATGAGGAATGAGAGCGATGCGATGAAGTCTTCTTTTGACCAATCAAAATAACGTGTCGATTCGGTGTCGGATTCGGCCAATCGCCCCAAAAGGGCAAATTTGGGCTGAAAGCGCAATGCCTAACTCCATGTCCTCGCCGCGCTCCGCAAGGAAAATGCTTTTAAAACAATGACACTCCATGCGCCAGACCAAACGCTGCGTCAGAATATGTTTGCTGCATTCGACAGCTTCCTTCATCAGCGACATTCTGTGCTCGGCCAGCGAATCGTAATCACCGCGCACAAGAAACTCACGCCGCTTCGTAGCTAGGTGCGTCTTCATGTGCACTTTCAGCGCATTAAAATAACCCTCGATGGAATTGAACATTGGGCTGTACGGCGCTAGACGCAGAATTACAAGTTTGTTGCCGTTGACGATACCATAACAAGCTGCTCTCGTGCCAACGTCTCCACCTGACTGTGGGCGGGAGCGTTGTCGGTAACAATGACGACCTTCTTGCCCACGCAGCACGCCTTGTACTCGTCCGTGTTGAGGGCGGCCACGAACAGGTCCACCACAAATTTCGCGTTCTCCTCCATTCGCACAGAGCCATCGTGCGTACGCAGTAGTACGAGCGAGACACACCGCACTGCACATGTAGATTCTTGCCCTTGGACGGTGGCAACGTCACCACCGCACGCTCGCCGGCACGCGCCCAGCCTTGGGTACGGGAGAGGTAGATGTTGAAGTTCGTTTCGTCATGATAAACGATCATGTCTCCTGCAAAGACATGCTTGTTCAGCGACTTCGCGAATGTCATCCGTTTGGTCATGTTCTCATCGTTGTTCATAGTAGTCTTCTTGATACGCAGCGCTACCACAGTATACAGCATGCCGTGAAGGGCGCGGTGAATAGAGGAGATGCTACGTCCACAACCAGGTCGCTCAACAACCGGTCCTTCATGACGGACATGGTCATGTCCGCCTGCTCGTCCAAATATTCCTCGAGCTTGGACATCACCTCGACCGTCATTTTTAACGCACGCCTGTCTCACGCCTCCCCTGGGCTGCTGTTCAATACTGCCCCTCGCAACAATGCGACGCGCAGTAGTGACGGACACGGCGTTAGAGGCCGCCACTCCCAGCCCGTTTTGGCCGGCCAGGTATGCGTTGAGGACGCGCTTCTTAGCGCTGGCGCGCTCGTAGCTCTTGGCGAGATGGAAGGGAGGACGCGGAGGAGACTGGGGTTGCCAAGTGCGCTGGGCAATAATGAAGGGTGTGGGCTGTGCAATGTGTTGACTTGGAGCGGAGAAAATGCGGAATGAGATGCTGGCCGTCAACGATCCTTGGCTGACTGGCGCGCTTTTTGCCAACGAACCACTTTGGTCGGTAACAATTTGGCGCGAAACCACTTTGCTCGTAAAACCTCATATGACCGCTTTACCTGAGAAAACGGCCATTTTGCCTGGTAAAAGGTGTAGACATGATTAAGCCACTTCTTCCCCTATGTAACGGGGATACACACAAGTGGCTAAACGTAGCCACTTGGTTACATGGAGGGTTCTCGAACGTTGGTGTAAGACACACCAATGGTTACACTTTGCAGACCGCTGGTCTGTATGCATTTAGGCTTCCTATTGGTAGATAAGCATTTCTTTCTACCAATTAGAATAGCAGGGTTCTGACAGCCATCGGATGGCAGAATACCTTTCATATAGGATATCAGTTTTAGGAGGAAACCCAGTCCAGACATAAATCATAAATAACAGTTCTCATTTTAACCCAAAACGGCTTTTAGCTTTTCTTATTTTAGTAAATCTATACTTTCGGACGACAGTATAGTTAACCTAAGTTTAAGCAAACTACGCTTCCTCGTACACGTGCGCTAACGTGTAAGCCGAAGTAGTGGGCACAGAGTTGACCCATTACAATATGCGCGGAGCTTGTTTGAGTCCGTATAGGCTTTGCTTCTGTTTACAGACGCTGGACACGTCACCATGCCTGAACCCGTGTGGTTGTTGAATATCCTCAAATAGCGACCCATTGAGGAAAGCCGCGGACACATCCATTTGGTGGACATGCATATCCTTTACAGTTGCTATTACCAGTAGCGATATCAGTGAATCATACCTCGCTACCGGTGAAATAATCTCATTGTAATCAACACCGTGGGTTTGTGTATTTCCCCTAACAACTACCTTGCTTTAAACCTTTCGACTTTACCATCTGGGTTATACTGCACATCAAATACCAAGTGATACCCTAATATTTTTCTTCCTTTTGGCAAAGATACTATTTTCCATGTGCCGTTTGCAACTAACGCCTGATATTCAATTTGTTGGGCAGTCTCCCACTGTTGAGCATCTGGCCCTCGTCTTGCTTCCTTTATTGACCTTGGAATCGGTACCATTTTTTGTGTGATCATTGTGACAGCGTTAATTGATACCATATAGTCCTGTGGACGAGAATTTTGAGTCCGTTTTCAGATACTCGCTGAGAGTTGTTTCTCCAGTTGCTTAATAAGGGCTTTTACAATTGTTCCAACCTCGTTGCGGGACTTCATTAAAAAGTACCATTTATAAGCCGTGGCGTTGTCTACTATTGCGACGGCATACTTGTTACCAATAGTAGTATAGAGGCCTTGAGGCTTTATTTTCCCAGTGGGTCCATATGTAATGTGTGCAAGGCTCAGATGCCTTTTCCCCTACCATGTTCCTATAAGACATTCGCCGCAAATTCGCCAGGTCACATGTACGGCAAAAGACGGGTACCCTTTCCATGTCCCTTCTCGACATCTGGGACGCATCTTTGATTACTTTATCAGCAAGGATGTTCATCAGTCTGCCTTTCCCAACATGACCCAATCTCAGGTGCCATTCATTCAACGTCTTCTGAACGTTTCGCCGAGTACTAGTACTTTTGCATTACCATCCAGTTGTCTGCTTGGTATATAGTATACCTCATCGATCGCTACTGCGGCAAATATGAATCGGTTCTTACTATCACGAAAATACAAGTATTCTCCAGTCTTTGCCTGAATATGGTGATATCCTTGGGTGGCAAGAAATATGCGCTGAGCAAGTTACTACCCCACTCTTTATCAAAGACAACATGTTGTATTGAGATTTCGCTATAGTATCCTTTGGGTTTTAGAATACTAAATCTCACTGTCCCTTGTAACTTGGTTGATGAGGTGCCTCCGTCTCCGTACTCGAAGGTGTGAATCCACCCTTTGCCAAGCTGGCTAAACCGCCTTCTCTCCGAGCTTATTGCATGCCCAGCCCCTGTATCAACCACACATAAGTTATCAGTCAAATTTAGCTACTAAGATATTCAGGGGATCTTCTCCGTTCCTCATCGTCGATGTCCATTGAGTGCATCGGTTCCTCATTTTCGCTGCCTTCAGTCGCTGGGACATTTTCCTTGTACTCATATTCATCCGCATACTCAATTGTCTTTGTCAGCCGGAGGTCGAACTCTGCAGCCTCAACTGGGGTCCTTTCTTCGTCTTGGTCAACCCTCACCTTCTTGGTAGTTGCCTTAACCCCTTTCTTGACCATCATAGCCCGATTCTTCTTAGTGACCGGAACTGACCGGATGTTAGACCGGAGCAGCTCACCACCAGGCCTTTTTAAACACGATCAGCTGCCAGCACCGGGCAAGCCTTCTTCCAGTGACTATCCTCGAATCAATAGAAGCACTCACGCGCTGGAGGTTTGGGGGATTGTCCCTGGCCTCGCATTTTCCCCGTAAACTTCTTCGCCACGTTGACAGTCACTGGGCGTCTCTTTTCGGAAACCATGGTGATTTCCTTCCTCAAGCGGTCCCCAAACACGCGACGAAGGTTCACTTCCGCGTTCTCAAGAGAGAACCACTCCTCTGTCAAACTGATGAAGCTACCCCAAAACTCACTTGGTAGGAGTGACAGCACCTCCATGCACAACCAGGACTCCGTCACCATATCCTTGCTCAGCAGACCTCTCATCTTCCCGTTGGTGTCGTTACGCAACTTTATTAGCTGGGCGAATATTGTCCTCAAGTTGCTCCAGTTTGCTGAGACGAGGCGCTCCCACCGGCGGCGTTGCTCGATTACCCCCCCCCCCTCGCATCCCCGAGCCCATACTTCTGCTCGAGTTTCTTCCATACGTCACAAGGGTTCATCTCGGACACTTGATCCGGTAATCCATTTAGAAAAATCGTTAGGAAACGCTTGGTTGGACAGGCTCAGCAGCTTGGATCGAGCCCTTGTCCAGTGTTGGTACCGCCAGCGCTGAGCCTTCGCCTCCTCTTGAGAAATTTCCCTTGCCACCGAAATAACGGGTTTCTCAGGCGTACCATCTAGGAAGGCCATCATGACAACCATAGCCCCAGGTTGGTCCCTTTCCAATAACCCACGCTTGTACTTCTCATCCAGCGTATCAATGTGGGTGAGCACCTTGTTGCGCCACATTATGTAGTTGTCCTCATTGAATTTTTCCAGTCCCAGGACCTGGCTACTCCTCATGTGCCCTTTCACTATGGTCTTTACGTCTCGGTACGTATCTGAAATATTAGACTTTGTTGTAAGCCGTCAGTTTTAAAGTGAGGAGGACTTACCAAAGCGGGCAAACACCACGCGTCCTCCTCGCCACTAACATCCCTCGGCAAAGTATGTTGTCACTTATTAAGTGTTTTAAGGAGTAAGATCTTTGGATCTTTTCTATTGGCTGCGTATTTGACCAATTAAAGTGCACTAACAAAGAGTGAGCAGTAGATGCCGATGGGGGCGCAGCAGCAGAAGCACAAAGAGGAGCTGTACTGCCGCAGCGACGTGACCGAGTAGTCGAAGTGCGAGCACTAGATGCGATGAGTCCTTGGCACAGAAAAATGTGCTCCTGCCATTTCAATTTTGGGGGAAGTCATTTAACAACGTTTGCAATTGGTTAAACATAACTTTGCATGGTTGGGTACGAAAAACAATTATACGTGCTGCTGCACAATTGATTACCACTATTAGTAATAAATGGATTTTTTTCATTTTTGAAGTTAGTAGACTAACCAGCTCACAGACTCGGGGTTGTGGTCACGAATTTTGGATGATGGCCAGACTCGACGCTGTTAGTGTTGGCAGTCCACCTGCGTTGGTAAGTTGGCAAGTTGGCGATTCAACATGAGCGAATGAAAAGATTCTTAAAGGAACGGCAAAGATACGAGTTCAATTCTCGTAAAGGTTCACACCAGCAGTCATAATATCGTGGGTTTATTATTTATGAATATGAACCCAGCGATCTCAATCAAGACTTCACGTATCAGATATCCTTGTTGACCACAATGCGGTCAGTCCCTGGGCTCATGGGTTCAGCCGCCACTTCAACATGTAGCAGCAGATCGCAGCGAGATCATCTCAGATAGCAGTGAGCTTGTAGTGCTTGCTAGCTGCTAGTTGTCATGGCCACGTCATATGTCTTCATTTATCGTCTGTTACATGTAATACGTCCGCAAGTCCCGGACGTTCGCATCCAAATCACACGCTGCGAGTTTCAGTGCAACCTCTTTTATGTACTTTGTATCACTTCTCGATTCGCACTTAGTCGATTTCTGTATCTATCCCGTTTTGTCCAATCGCGTGGCGCCAGAACTTCTCCTTTCCCAGCCGGTTCAATCACTTCGCAACAGTCGTATCGGAGACAGTCACCATGTTCGCGCCCAACGCGACGTCGAGCGACAGCCTCGTGGCGCAGCTGCAGCTTCAGGCTGCCACTAAGCACGTGATCGCCGTGGGGCGCGTCGTGCGCAGCTCGTACTGCGACCACTCGGGCTGGGGCTACAAGCAGGGCAGCATCATCAAGAGCTGGAAGCGTCGCTACTTCGTGCTTAAAGGGCGGGAGCTCATCTACTTCGCAGAGCGCTCCCCCAGCGGCAAGGGAATTGACGAGAAGGGACGACTACGTATCAGCGGCGTTGAGTTCACGCCCGAATTCACGAATGCGCTCTTGGTGCGAGGAGAACTCAAGAACCAGGCGGTTAAGATGCAGGTGGGCTCGAACGAGGAGAGCGACGAGTGGTTCCGCAAGATTTCAGAAGCGCTGCAGGCTGCCAGGGACGAGGCCTTGGCTGGGGATAATCAGAGAGGAGAAGCAGGCCGTGGAGCGGTGGCCATGAAGGGCTGGCTGCTCAAGGAAGGACAGAACTTTAAGACCTGGAAGCGACGTTACATGACACTGACCGGGAGGACGATTCAGTACAGGGCGCAGCCTAACGAGAAGCCGTTGGGTGAGACCAGGGTGAATGCGGTTAATATCAACCCGTCGAGACCTTTCGCGCTGGATATCTACTCGGATAATAACAGGATTCTACGGATTTCGGCGGACTCTTTTGCTGACATTGAGGCGTGGGATCATGCGTTTGCCAAGGCTACTGGTAAAAGGCCGTGCTTTGGAGACCCGTACGCTGGACAAGACGCGCCGTTTCTTGGGGAGACATTTGAGGAGAGCGTACTGTGTGAAGGATGGCTCTACAAGAGAGGACAGCGGTCGACGGAGTGGCAGCGACGGTATTTTAAGCTGAAGGGATTTAAACTGCAGTACCAGGATGGACCTGGTGAGAGCGTACCTAAGGGTGCAGGCACAGTTGTGGGGTTAAAGCTTGGTGAGACAGGATCCAACAGTGTTTACGTCCAGCTTAGTTCGGGTCGCGTGCTCTGTGTGAGTGCCGACAGTCAGGCTTCGGTGGATAAATGGGTTAAAGCTATCTGCAGTCTGCTGGATAAGGATCCCAAGACCTTGGAGAAGGAGGCCCCTACAGCATCGGCCGGTGTCTCCAAGGGTGCGAGTAGCGGCAATCTGCTAACACGCGCGCTCAGTCGCGCTGGATCCAATGCAACTGTGCCACCAGCGATAGCTTCACGCAGTGCTCGATCGAGTCTCAGCGGTGCCAGTGGGAATCGGTCAAGTCTTAGCGGCGCTGGTGGCTACTTGGAAGGTTATGATGACACACCGGAGACAGACGACAGTTCTGGTCTGCTCTTGTGTGATTCTACTGGAAGTTATCGGTCTTCTTTCGGTACTGGGAGCAATTCTGCGTCTACAACACCCAGGGCTTCCACGACTGGTTTGAATCGCAAGTGCGGGTGGCTACGCAAAGAAGGCGCCAGAGTTCGCTCACTCAAGCGTCGCTACTTCATGGCCGACGGCAACAAACTCTATTACTTCGAACAAATCGGCGAGGCCCCGCGTGGTAACGGCATTGTGAAGAGTGCAGTCCCCAACGATACTTACCCTAACTGTCTGGATTTTATCCTTACCTCGGGACGCACGCTGCGTGTCGTGGCCGAATCTCCTGACGAGATCCGTTCGTGGCTTGATCACTTTGACGAATGTATTCCAGGTGGTGATAACACAGAGGAGCGTCGCAGTGCGTTGGAGAGACTGTCGCTGGGCGCCGCGGAAGATACGGCCTCAAACGTGACTGAATCTGGCACTGGTTGGCTGCTGAAAAAGGGAAAGAACTTCAAGAACTGGAAACGTCGATTTTTCAAGCTCGAGGGCAAGCAGTTTTCGTACGCGAGCGCGCCTGATGCCCCACCTCTCGGACGAGGTGTGGTGGAGAATTTCACGATTGGCACTGCACGACCCTTCTGTCTGGACGTTCACTTTCAGAATGGCCGTGTCATGCAGGTTGTTGCGTCCAACGAGAGTGAAATGATGGCCTGGAATCGCCTGTTGCAAGCTGCTGTGCTGTCGGAGCCGATGGAAAGCGACTTAAGGCAGGACACGCAATTCGACTTTGATGATGCTGAGGAGGATGCACAGCTGGACACCATGCGCACTGTGGTGACGGCAGCCACGGCTTTCAAGCGCGGATTATCAAAGGCGTCGTCAACCGTGAGCACAGTTTCCAGCGACGATAGTTACACCCAACGAGAGGTGAAATCCACTAGTCACAGTGCGGAGGATTTGGTGAAGAAGACGAACGAACGAGCAGAAGCAGCAGCGAAGGCCGTGGCTGCGGCTGTGGCAGGGGCAGGCCGGCGGTCACTGCGTTTGGGGACCGTGGAGACGGAGGAACCGGTCGTGTGCAGCGGGTGGCTGCGGAAGGAAGGCGGCACAGTCAAGAACTGGAAGCGGCGCTATTTCACACTCCATGGCCCCACCCTCTGCTACTTCAAAAGCGACAATGGGGCGCTCCTGCGCAGCTTCACGGTCTGTCACGTGGTGACCTTGCGCACGAAAAGACTGTGTCTGGAGATCACGACGGAAGTGGGGCGCAAGCTGCTGGTGGCCAGCGAGACGCAGGCTGATCTGGACCGTTGGCTGGACCACCTGCACCGCACCATTGCGGCGGAAAAGCGAAAGAAGCATGGCGCTGACGCCCCGCAGTGGACAAAGGAGACTCTTGTCACCGCCGCACCGCTGGCCCTGCCGGTTGAGGCCCCCGAACCCGGCAGCCTCGCGTACAAGGTTCTGTAAGTGTGGGAATGTAATCCGGACGTGCTAAATAGCACTGCTATATGGTTGGTTAGCATAATATGGCAAATAATGCGTGCCTTGGAGACTCTTATTTTGTGTACTTCAGTTCTGGAGGTGAATGCTGCCGTGGCTCTTTGATGAGTGGCGTATGATTGGTGATCAGGAAACTCGTCCCCATGGTGTTCTTCGTCTACGGTCGTCCAAATTCGCGTCAAAGCGAGCCGATTGGCGCGTAACGCAGCAGCGAAGCTCGACGAGAAAAAAACGTCCACGTCGGCAGTTCCTCGCTGGCATAGGTGGTGACAAGCATTGAGGTGCGCAGCTATTCTTGCGCGAGCTTCATGGACCCCTTCAACGTGCCTCATCTCAAGGAAAGAGTGGGAACCATCAGCGAGCAGATTCAGCCGACATACCCCGTTGCAACTTGGTGCAATCCCAGCCTGGAAGTTGTCTTGCAACTTGTGACGTTGGCAGCAGTGGCAGTGGTCAGCTGCGTGACGCCACAATGTGGTGCGGCTCAGATTACGGCAACGCTGATTGCAGAATGATGGTCGATTAGGATACGCAACCTTTTAGCCAATCACATGTGACTTTATTTCCAATTACAGCCAATCATGCACGATACACCGTCCATCAACAAACAGCCTTGTAAACAATCTGCATTGGGAAACCTGCCACTTGCCCGAACTTGTCCTGCAACTGCACAGAACCCAGTCTCCAATCCGAGCCCAGGAGCACAAGTTGATCACCCGCCGCCGCAATGGAGATCTCGCGCATTGTTCACGACGAGCTACTGCACCAAGTGGACGGGTCCCAGGAGGAACACCTCATCGCATTGCGGCGTGCAAGTGTAAGCCCAAGACCTGGAACCCCCTCGGATAACAAACTCAGTGGCGAGCACACGCCTCTTCTGCCTGCAGTGGACAAGGTGGACGTGATCCTGGACGAGGAGGAGAAGGCGGCGGTGGCAGTCGATAACAAGCTGACGGCGTGGGAGATCGTGAGCGTGGAAACCAACCGGCTGCTGGCCGTGGCCTTCCCCATGATGCTGGCACTCATGCTCGAAATGTTCCCAGACCTGGCGCTGAGCAATATGATCGGCCACACGGACGTCGCCCGCAGCACCGAGATCCTGGCCGCCTATCAGTTGTCCAGCCTCGTGCAGATGATGATCATCGGGGGCCTCATCATGGGTCTGTCCTCGGCTATTGACACCATGTGCTCGCACGCTTTCGGGGCTAAGAAGATGGTCGAGCTCTGGAGAATCACACAGGCCGCTACCATTGTGTATTTAATGTGCTTGCCATTCATTACACTGGTTCTCTGCAGTGGCAAGCCAATGCTCGTCGCCATGGGGCAAGACCCCGCCATTTCTGACGTTGCCGGGCAGTTGCTGCTTGTTAGTATGCTCTTAGTGGCGTTCTGCATCATGTACGCGATCATGAAAAGCGCATTGCAGGCGCAGAATATCGTGTTCCCATTCGTGTTGGCGTCGCTTGTGAGCTTCATTCTGAGCTCCATTGCAGCCTATGTTTTAGCATTCCACTCGTCGTTGGGGTACATTGGTGTCGCTCTGGGAAGCCCAGTCGGTTGGTTCTTGAAGGTGGTGATGGTGCTTCCGGTGGTGCTGCGCAACCGCGTTTTTGTCGAGTCGTGGCCTGGTTGGGACTGGAGCGAAGCCTGGGCACGTGTTCCCGGCATCGGACGCCTGGGTGTGTCTAGTGTGCTCATGATGACGTTCCAAATGGTCGGGTTCTCCTTCATCTCATTGCTCGCGGGTATGTTGCCCAACGCAGATGTTTTGATCGCAGCGAACGGCATTTTCGTGTCGGTTATCTGTCTCGCATTCATGCCGCTGCTGGGGATCTGCATCGCGGGTGCCATCCGCATGGGCAATGCTCTTGGAGCGGGTCAGGCTCGTCGTGCTCGTCTCATTAGCTTCCTCGTGATGGTGCGTCCCTATCCGTTTCTGGAGTTGCTGCTGGAATTGTCGCCTATATTGTGGCTCCATATTCTCGAGCATTCACGCCTAATGTCGAAGCTACAGCCGTGGCAACGGATCTCATCAAAAAAATGCTGCCCCTGCTGCCTCTTGTGGGTTTTGCCTTCGGAATGCAGTCCGTGTTCCGTGCCTGTGGAAAGCAGTTGCTCTGCGCGCAGCTTAACTTTGTGTGTTTGTTCGTGCTGGGCGTGCCGCTTGGATTGGTGTTCGCGATTCAGTTTGATGCGGGTATTGCGGGTCTGTGGGCAGGAAACATGGCGGGAAACGTCATCTTTGCCGTGGCTGGGATCTTTTGGTTGCGTGCCACGAGTTGGGAGAAAATGGCCCATGACGCGAAGCACGGCACTCGTCATGCTGGCATCGATGTCGCCATGGCTGCGTAGCGGCCCGACTGTGCATATCCGGACCTGTTTGTTTTTCTTGAAGTCATGCTTGAGTTTCTTCAATTTGTAACGCAATAAGCAAAGGGCTCATAATGTTTTTTTACTTCGAAGGAGTAATTCACGTTTTGCTTTCTTTATCTCTTACTTTTAAGTACATGAAGTTATCATTTGTGTTGCGTCTGTTGTTCATTTTAGGCTCGTCGATCATCAGCGTATACTGTGGGCTCATGCATTGGTTCATGCGAGTGTAAAGCGTCTCGAGTTGCCAGCGGTGACGGGCCTCTGATCTCATCGTAGCAGACTTCGCTCTTCGTGTCTTCGCTTCCTGGGGCTCCACATGTCGTCCGTTCCAGCGCCTGGTACGCCAGCATCGCCCAGTTAGCTCGGAATGCCAACCAGTACGTGCTGAAGAGTCCACTTGCGATGAAGCCGGCATTGAGCCCGAGCCAAAGTCCTAGCAGTCCCATTTCAAGTGGAAATGCTAGCAACAATCCCAGCGGCACAGCCAGCAGAATGTAGCAGACAAAGTTGACCTTCGCACCAAGGGCCTGCAAGCCACAGCCACGGAAAATGCCTTGAGAAACGGACGAGATCGCTGCGAAAACTTGTAGTGGACTTGTAACAAGCAACAGCTTCGACGTGATGGACACCACGCGCTCGTCGCTTGTAAAGGCAAACGGTAGCACGGCGTGGAGCAGCAACATGGCTACAGACGCAACGAGAGCGCAGGCTGTGCTCAGACCCAAAGCAAGTTTCGCAGTGTGCCAAGCACGCGCTGGATCGTTAGCTCCAAGCGCATTTCCGACCCTCACGGAGCCTGCGAGCGAGATGGCGGCGTACCAGAGCGCACCGAGCCAGCGCAGGTTGGTGTAGCTTGAGTCTGCACTTACGACGGCAGCTGCATGGGGCAGCATCCCCGAGCTGAGCCCGACGGCAGCAAACCCCCACACTTCACACACGAACATGGCCATGCCCGATACACCCAAGCGCAGGAACTCGGGCATAAGCCGAACCGCCTCAGAGAACTGCCAGCCTGGCCACTCACGTTGGTACAGACCGCTGCGGTACAAGTACGTTGCCAATACAATTGCGTAGCAGGCCATAGTCGCTGAAATGGCTAAAGCGGACCCGGTAAATCCCAGCGGAGTCCGGAACATGAAGACGTAGAGCAGAGTAGCTTGAACGACACTGGCCATGAGACCGACACCCACGAGCGGCTCGACACGGCTCTGACCTTGCAGGATCTTGCACATCAGCGTGTTGATAGCTATGAAGGGCACTCCAGGCAGTGCTAAGAGCACTAAGCTGTGCACCAGCTGAGCAAGCTCACGCTGTTGCCCCGCCAATTCCAGTAGCTCGACGCAGTAGAAGCTGGCAATGGCCACGGATGGAAATCCGATGCAGAAGACGAGTAACCCTGTCTGGAAGAACAGCCCCAGCTCTCGTAGTTGACCAGCACCATAGGCCTGAGAACAGAGGGTGTCCATCGCAGCGCTCATGGCTGCGATTAGCGTCGTGCTTGTGACCATGTTGAAGATGAGAGCCAGACTACGTGCCGCCATGAACTCGCTGCTGTGTGAAGCGCTCAGGTGGCCGGTGAGCACGCCGCTGAGGAAATTTGGAGCGAAATCCACGATGGCGAACAGCAGCATCTGGAAGGCTAAACGCAGCAGCGCTTGGCACTCGCTGCTGTGTCGTATCGGAGAAGGTTTGATGCACCCTCTCATGGTGGACTCCTCGTCTTCAACGCTGTTGCTAGGCACCACTGTGGCGTCAAAGAGCAGCAATGGGGTGCGCTCGGTAGCGGGTTTGAGCGGCTCGGGCTCGGAGATCTGCGCGATCTTCTTGGAAAATCCGTCCCACAGCGCCTT
Organism: Phytophthora idaei; assembly: GCA_016880985.1. Lineage (NCBI taxonomy): Eukaryota > Oomycota > Peronosporomycetes > Peronosporales > Peronosporaceae > Phytophthora > Phytophthora idaei. Next base: position 18,606 of record QOKR01000410.1, read on the forward strand.
GGTCGACTCGGCGGTCATCGAGAGACGAGCAGAGGCTGCAGCGACTGCATTGGCCGCACGCGTGACTCGACGAGGCACGTTGAGCATGGCGACGACGGACTTTGATGCGGATCGAGGTGCTGCTCGCAGCGACGAATGCAGACTGCGATCAATGGGCCCAGCGCGATTCGCTAACCGTTGGTGACGGTGTTCTTCGTGCGGCGCTTCAAGATCGCTCTATCTCCCTCCCCAGTGCTGCGTCATCGGCGTTTTCTGATCCGGGCGTCCCATGACGAAGAAACACATCAACACAGTGGCTGATCGATTGGCTGTGGCAGCGTTAACGTTGCTTGGAAGCTGTCGCCAGAACTCACACTTCTTCAACCAAAGATCCTGCGCCTCTTGGCCGTGTCGGTAGGACAGCCTACGCTACACACCATGAGAAACGGATATCGTGGATTGGTATGATATCGAACCGATAACTACACTGCGGTCTTCAACATGATAAAACCTGAACCTTTTTTATTTGAAAAACGATAGCCTTGCCTGGCGAGCATTCAGTGATTGCCAAACACCGGTGCAGGGTAGAGTAGCTTCAGAATGCTAAAACGTAGAAACAGCTAGCTACAATTGGGGATAATTTTTCGCTCCACGCTGCCGTTGGTATAGTGACAGCGATCAGCGACTGCGAATACGATCACCATAATAGTCACTGAGATTGTCTACTATTAATAGCTAGGATTAGCTATCGTTGCAAGCCTTATCGCACAAGGCCACTGCGGATGAGCTCTGAAATTTAAGTTTCGACGTTATTAAACAATGGTTTAGTGTACGCTGAGAGTATTATTTTGAGCAGACCAACGCGTACGCCATCCTTGCAAATTGGTCTCTTTTTTTTTGTCGCATATTCTCGGTGGCGTGAGTTTCATTATCCAATGTAATAAGTACTTAAGTAGACCACAGGCTAAAAAAGTGAAATATTCGTAAATTCTGTATATGTACCTTGGATACCAGTGTTATTTACGATACAATACTATTTGGCGAAAACAATTCCGTTTCTGATTTATGATGCCACGATAATTATAAGCTGCGATATTGTGGGATCTAACTCTATCCAGCTTGCATCAGTAAAATCAGATATACATAATAAGGTAGTATCATTTCGAAATATATATATTTGAAACAAGTGAGAGATCGTATTATCCTATACAACTAACGTAGTTTGCTGTCTGTCGATAGTCGGTCCGTCGCCGCAATGACGCTAAAAACGGTTCTCATTCGCCAAAACTTGCTGCCGAGTGCAGCGAAGGCGACCCCATTGGCCAATATACGATGCTGATGTTTACGTCGACAACTTTATGTAGAGTACATAGTACATATGTTGAACATAGAATGGCTTTTCTAGGCTATCCACCGAGCGAAGCGTAGGCAACATTTTTAAAAGTAAAACTTAGAGATCTTATCGCCCTTTACTGACGCACTAGAAATGTGTTGCCACGAACTTCGCGCTTCCTAGAACGCTGGGAGGGTATGCTGTACCCGGTTCGTGGTTTTAATGGGTTAATAGCTTTGCTTCCAAGTAAAACAGAGTTATACGTTTTGTCATGCACATTATTAATAATATATAGATCGGTACCAAGCGAAGCAACGGGTGCTAATATCGATAGAAATAAGATAATGGTACTGGTTTTTGTTTTTAAACGGGGTGTTTCTTTGAGATACAACGGTTGACGGTCAGATTGCCATTATTAATTAAGTCTTTTGTTAGCTTTGCAGGTTTCTTCGTAGTAGATAAGAACGTTGCGTACCAATAAAGAGAAAAGCTACTCCGAAATAGTGAATCCGCGCCGTAAAAGAGAATTTCACACTATACTGACAATTAAGGTGTCCACGTCAAGAAAGTTACAGCGCAGTAGCTACTATAGCGAAGCGAAGGCGGTCTTTAATAAATAATGTGATATATTAATTAGTTGTTAATATGTATTAGTAAGTTTTTTTTTTTAATGCGGCCGACACATCGCAATGGACCCCAAGAATAATGCTGCTACAGCTATGAGAGAATATACTTTTGGCAGCACCCGTTAAGCTTTTTTCCCGTTAAATTGTATTGTGAGCAAATGCAGTTTTGCCAGAGCCCGTTGGGTTCACCTCCAAGTAAAAAAAACCTAAAAAGATTAAGAAAAGCTCATATTGGTTTAGCGAGGCTATATATCCGAGATTGTGTGGGATTGTAAAAAACAAATATCGTGTGGCAGCGTTGTCTGGAAGACAGAAGATAATAACGTTGCGCTAGAATCTTTAATTAATTCGTATCACATAAATCGATGTAGGCCCGCCTTAAAAAAAATGTTAAACCGGGCTAATGTGGAACACACTGAATGACCCATGAAAGAAATCGTAAACCGATTAGTCTAAATTGTTTGAGCTTTAGTTACGGTTAAGCGTGTCTAGCCGGAACAAATGTCGAGTGATTAGACTAATTGAGCAACCCTGTCAGATACATTTTGGAAGCAAATTGTGTCTGTTGACTCGAATTTGATCACTTTGAGAGAAAATGATCATAGCAGATCATATTGAGATCGTTTTAAGATTGTTTCTAGCTGGTTTATGCATGCACTACAGTACTGATTGAACTTCACGTATCCAGGTACCTATCTATTCATTGACTATTAGCAGACTAAGAGGCAAAATAGGAGTCAAGACTGAATACCATATATCCCTATAAATAACGTTTGCGAATGCAAGGCTCATTATACCCAAAAACTCCAAACAAATTTGTGTCACAGTTTCGTCTACACCGTGGACCCGCATAATTTGTAGGGGGGAAACACGGTACACTTAATCACAACACTTGCATCCCAAGGTTCTATCGTGAATTATTACCTCTTACATGTCACCTTCTAATGCTGGTGACTAGACCAGTCCACTGAAACATTTACTGAGTATAGCTGGGTAAGCCCGGCAAAAGCAAATGTTGGTCTTAACAGTAAATCACACGAATTGTTGCAAGGCAGAGAAAGCATAGGCTGGCTAATATTCACTCAAATCTGAGCATAAAACAGAGATACGGAGCCAAATGGATATCATTTGATAGATTGTAGTGTATTTAAGTACACTACAATCTATCAAATACTTAAATAAACTAACAACATTTATTGCGGAGTATACTACCGTATTCATTCGAATATACGTGCCGACTAGACTGACTCCTTCGCTACAGGCGCAGCGAGGACGGGCGCGCACTGTTGCACAGCGTGTGCCAGCGGCCCAGAGTGCCGCAGCTTCTGGCACCGCGCTCCATCTTCAGCACCCCAGCCCCAGCCTCAGCTGGACGAGCGCCGGGAGCGCGCAGACTTGGTGGCCACCACCATGGGACCACCGACACCCCCGGTCGTTCCGCACCACGCGGAGCGCGAGCGCCGTAGACGCCGCGACCCGTTAAAACCACGCCGTCTAAAAAAACGCCACAATTAGGAACAGCAGTAATTGGCTAAAAAATAAAGAGTTTTGATTGGCTCAAAATGGTTTTAAAGCGAACACTTAGCAATAAGTTGTGTTGTCCACATAACGTACTTAAAAGAAGTTTCCCGCCCCCATTTCAAATCGGAAAGTGCGCGCCGCCGCCACTACTCAAGTTACGCTGCGTGTATGCGTGTTAGTTTGCATTATAAGGCTTCACCAAGACCCACAGATTGTCCGAGGCTCCTGGCAGGGCCCTAGAAAGCTCGGCGAATGTTATGGGATGTATTAGCCCGGCGTAAGCTGGGGGGTGTTGTACTATGGTTTTTTTAGAATATAGTGGGTCAAAGTGTTTGGGCTAATATTTAGTTCGCTAACTTTTAGTCTAAAATGCGTTGGTTTGTTAAAGAGTATTTAAACCCACCGCCCACTCTGGCGAGTGTACAAATAGCACCCGTCTATTGGCCACAAACCATAGCGGTGTCAGCCAGTTGAGTCGAGCCATTTCAACCAATCAGAGTGGAATAAACCTGTTTTGGGCAAAGGATATCACATCAAGACCCTCAGTACTGCCAGGCGCTCAACCCTGACCATCCGTCTGCACAATTTGCATGCAAGTAATGCTCCGGCTGCAAGGCCGTTGTAGTGTGAAAGTGATTGGTAATAAACTTTGATAGGAGCTGGCATAACCCGGCAGTACGCAGACGCCTCAACCACAACCTGCGTGTGCTGCTACTGCTGCGTGCAGTATAGTTGGAATTTATGCCTAACGCGTCACACTACTCTGTTTCGTGTTCGCAGACATGGTGTGTAATAGACGGATACGGACGTGTGAGGGGATCGAAGAGGAACTGCGCCAAAACGAGCGCGATAATGCAGCCCCCGACAGGTTAGAGGATCGTGCAGCCAAGCGGCGTTGGCAAAGTCGCCTATCAAGTAACAAATACAAACTGGAAAGGGCATTGGCGACGCTAATTGCCCTCGACGGTGAAGAGAATTCGGCTTCAGCAGCAGGCCAGTCAAAGTGGTGCTGAACGAGTACGAAGCACCGGGAAAGGCTTACCCCAGAAGAACAGGCAACTGTGCAGCACGAAAACACGCAGCAACGTCGGGAACTACGTGCTTCACAGACACCGAAACAGCAAGCGGTTGAGGTTCGTCTGAACTCGCAACGGCGTCAGGATGTGCGGGGAGCGATAACACCAGACGAGCAAGCTCTTGAACGGGAACGCAACACGCATGGGCGGCATGAGTTGCGGGCTTCACAGACTGTGGAACAGCCAATCATTGACCGGGAACTAAACACGCAAGGACGCCAAGCCTTAAGGGCCGCGATGACACCTGAAGAGGAAGCACTTGCACGGCAAAGGAGCACGTACAGCCGACGAGAATTACGTAATGTGTTGGCTTTGGAAGAACAGGAACACGAGCACAGGCGCCAAGAGCGCGAGCGCGTAGCGCAGGAGGAAGAAGCTCGGGAAGGGCAAAGGGAGGCTGCTCGCATTCGTCGAAAATGCATGCAGGGCGGGCACGCTCTCTACAATCATGAACGCTTCGGCATATCTCGCGTTTTCGGCAAGAACGTGCGCGACGGACACCACCCGCTCCCTGAAATGTACGAGTTCATTTGGTGTGGAGCATGGAAATGGCCAGGGGAATCGGATGTGTCTTGCTGTCTCAAAGGGAGAGTGCAACTTCCTCCGCTGACACCAGCACCTTCGTACCTACTCGGCTACTAGGATGAAGCATTTAGACGCAACATCCGCGCATACAACCAAGTATTTGCGTTTACTTCGGTAGGAGTCGCACGTAGTGATGAAGTTGGCGTTCAAGGCGTACGAGAAGATAGAGACGTCCAGGGGCAGCAGGGAGTGTATTCGTTTCGCATCCAAGGTGCTATGGGACACTACTTGGGGTATCTCCTTCCGCGGCTGGAAACAACGGTGTAAACTTCCAACAAGCAAAGTTTGCTCAAATCTACATCGTCGACGAAGATCACAAATAGAGATCCGAGCGTCGCAAGAGTATTTTTGCTGATCTCGATCGAGAAATGCTAACGACGTTGGAGACGATGATGCAGACATACAACCCGTTTGCTCAACAATTCCTATCGTACGCTGAGAAGATTCGACAAGGCCGAGAGGCGGGTAGGCCAGTTATGGATCTCAAGTTTCAGCTCCATGCAGGAAAAAGTAGGCCGGGCACCACCAACCTGCCAACTACAAATGAAATTGGCGCGGTTATGGTTGAAGACGGCATCAGGAAATACAGAGATCTCATCCTGTATACTAAACGGAACGGCCTGCTTCGGATTTTCGAGACAAATCCAATGTATGATTCTCTTCAGTACCCCTCCTATTCCCCGGGGGAGACCTCGGGTGGACGTACACCGACAAATACGCAAACGGTAACAGGTACCGGTAGAAGGAAACAATGTCCCTCCGTGAACACGTAGCGTATCGGCTATTCCCGAAACCTGGGGATGGGACCGCGTTGCATTTAGGCGGTCGCGTTTTCCAGCAATACTGTGTTGACCAACGAGCCAAGGTTGAACAAGAGGCTTTGAGATAGGTATCAAACAACCAAGGCACGCTTCGGGTGGGTGAATTCAGGATGCGTATCTAAACGAGGCCCCAGAGCCACTGAGTGAGGGAGAAGGACGTTTTACTGAGTACACGAGAAGTTCGCAATCAGATCAACGTACCGACTTAGGGCAGCCCCGTCGCCAGCACTTCTTGGATCGTGTCGGCAAGCGCGTCATCCTTCCGTCTTCGTATACGGAGACCCCAGCAAATGTACCGCTCCTATCCAGATTCCATGGCAATTGTCCGCGAGTACGGCAAGCCAGACATGTTCCTTACGATGAGGAGTGGGACGAGATCGTTGGTCAAATTCCTCCAGGTGTACCCGCTTGAGACCGACCAGACATTGTAGCGCGCGTGTGGCAGCAAAAACTAAAGGCGCTACTGACCGACTTGGACGAAGGTGTGCTGGGTCGTGTTCTGGCAAGAATTTATGTGGTGGAGTTTCAAAAGCGTGGCCACCCTCACGCGCATATCCTCATTATTCTTGCCGACGAAGATAAACCGCGCACCAGAGAGAATATTGATAAATTAGTGTCTGCCGAGATACCTGACGAAGCCTCAAACACTGCATTATACGAGACGGTTACAACGTGTATGATGCATGGGCCCTGTGGGAGTCTGAAACCCGAAAGTCCCTGTATGAAGGACGCTCGCTGTACCAAGAGTTTTCCCAAGCCATTGGCAGAGCTAATGTTGATGGGTATCCGGTGTATCGACGACGACGCCGCGCAGCGGGTACGTTGAAGAGCAAAACCCGAGAGTACGACAACGCTACGGCAAATCAGTGGGTGGTACCCTACAATCCATACTTCTCCCAAAAGTACAACTGTCACATCAACGTGGAGGTGTGCACCGGGATTACGGCAGTGAGGTACGTGTACAAGGATTCTGACAAAGCTGTGGTCACGATAGCAGCTGTCGGAGTGGAGAAAAGGAACGAAGAGGTCGCACGCGTTGAGCCTAACGAGGTGTTGCGCTATCTGAACGCACGCTATATATCTCCCGTAGAAGCGTATATCCGACTTCTCGATTGCGTCGTTCAGGGAAAAAGTCACTCTGTGGAGCAGCTCACAGTGCACTTGGAGGGGAATCAGCTCGTCGTATTGCGCTCCGATGAAAATGAGCAGGCTGTTATCGAGCGCGAAGGGCATACAATGCATACACGCTTTTTTTTTAGTTGTGTGCGAGTGACGCGCCAGAAAACCAAATTGCTAAGACTATGGTGTATCAATATATCCCAAATAAGTTCAGCTGGAAGAACAAGCATCGGGTGCGTCGTACGAAGTTTCGAGCCGCTCTTGGGCGGATGATTCACGTGTCACAACGTGACAAGGAGCGTGTCTACCTTCGCGTCATGTTAAGTCATCGGAGGGGCCCTACTTCTTTCGAAGACTTGAGAACTGTAGATGGAGTGGTGTATCCTACGTTCCAGGCTGCAGCGCAACATGGAAGGTATCTCGATGACGATGTTGAGAAGATCGAGCGCATGAGTCAAGCCGCGGGGTTTCAAATGCCCTACCAGCTGCGGCAGCCTTTTGCAACTCTGTTAGTGTACTCAATGCCTACCGACGTCAGGGGATTGTGGGACCGATTTTACAAGGACCTGTCTGAAGACTTTTCGCAAACGTACCGCGACCTACTCGAGCCTCTAAGGAGCTCTACTGTGATGTTTAAGACGCTGCATAGTATCCAGGAACTTCTCCAAGTAAGTCGATTTTCGGTACACGACTTTGATCTCCCCCAACTGAACCAATTCCCGCGGATAGTGCTCGAGTCGCTCCCGGAAAATACCCTCATCCATCGCGAGCTAACAGCTTACAACGAGTCGGCTTTGGAAAAAATTTCGGAGTCAGAAGATCAACTAAATCCTGAACAGAAGGACATCTATGATCGGATCCTGGGTGCGGTCGATCAGCCGGAGTTGGGGACGAAACTGTTTTTCATTGATAGACCGGGTGGCACAGGAAAATCCACTCTACTGCACCACTTATTTGCCAAAGTGAGGCTTGACGGGAAAATTGCGATTGCAGTCGCGTCCAGTGGAATTGCCTCTCTCTTGCTTATGGGTGGAAGAACAGTCCACTCTACCTTCAAAATCTCGCTGAAACTAAATGACAAGTCGACCTGTTCGATCTACAAGCAGTCCCACTTGCGAAAATTGATTGACCGCGCCAGCTTGGCCATGTGGGATGTAGCGCCGATGACGCACCGGTACGCCTTCAAAGCGGTGGATCGAACACTACGGGATATCATGGGTAACGACCGGAAGCCATTTGGAGGAAACGTTTTTGTACTTTCGGGTGACTTTCGGCAAATTCTTCCTGTCGTCAAGAGAGGAACTCCAGCCGAGACTATTGATGCTTGCCTCAAGTCTTCTGAATTGTGGCGTCATTTTCAGCAGCTTCACCTTGCGGGGAACATGCGTGTTCGATCTGCGGGAGATACAACGAGTTCATTCTCTGAGGTTTTACTGCAAGTTGGAGAGGGTAGACACGATGTTAACCCCGCACTCGGTCAAGACTTCATGAAGATTCCGAAGGATATGGTGATCGACAACCCTCCAGCGAAAGATACCGACGATGAAGAAATAGCCCCCGACATGATTCCAAAGGTATGGAGCGGATGATTGACCACATGTACCCCGATATGAACAAACCCGAGATTGCTACGGATGATTATTTCACCAACCGTACGATTTTAACCACTACAAACACAATCGTACACCGAATCAACGAAGCAGTAGCAGCTCGACTTCCCGACACGACGCATGAGTATTTGTCTTCCGATTCGGTGGAGGACGACATTGACGGAAGCCTGTTTGAACAAGAGGTGTTACATTCTATTGATATCAACGGAATCCCGCCGCACAAGTTGGTACTCAAGAAAGGGGTAATTGTAACGGGGTTACACGCAAGTGGCTAAACGTAGCCACTTGGTTACATGGAGGGTTCTCGAACGTTGGTGTAAGACACGCCAATGGTTACACTTTGCAGACCGCTGGTCTGTATGCATTTAGGCTTCCAATTGGTAGATAAGCATTTCTTTCTACCAATTAGATTAGCGGGGTTCTGACAGCCATCGGATGGCAGAATACCTTTCATATAGGATATCAGTTTTAGGAGGAAATCCAGTCCAGACATAAATCATAAATAACAGTTCTCATTTTAACCCAAAACGGCTTTTAGCTTTTCTTATTTTAGTAAATCTATACTTTCGGACGACAGTATAGTTAACCTAAGTTTAAGCAAACTACGCTTCCTCGTACACGTGCGCTAACGTGTAAGCCGAAGTAGTGGGCACAGAGTTGGCCCATTACAGTAATGATGATGTGGAATTTGAATCCTAATCTCGGACTCTGCAATGGTACTCGCTTGAGGATCGTCGAGCTCAATCCCCATGTTATCCACGCCACCATCACGACAGGAGATCGCAAAGGACAGCATGTTCTCATTCCAAGGATCATTTTCGAAAGCGACGACGATGGGCGCGATTTTCGTTTCGCTTGCGGAGAAAGCAGTTTCCAGTACAGCCAGCATTCGCCATGACTATCAACAAAGCACAGGGACAAACGTTGATGAACTTGGGGTTGTATCTGGCTAAACCGTGTTTCTCACACGGCCAGCTCTACGTGGCTCTACCTCGCGTCACAGAGCGGTCAACGTTCATGGCACTCATTTAGTATCTAGAACTAGAGGAAGAAGACGGAGTGTACACGAACAACATCGTCTACAGACAAAGCTTTGACTAGACTGAGGAAGTAGCTAGAGGTGAGCAGAACAATACATATCATTTACATTTCTACAGCTTGACGGATGGGTTTGTCTGTGCGTGTACAGCGCGTGTGTTCACGGCTCTGTGTGGTCACTTGTTGTATTAGTTTAGTGCATGTAGCTCTAACTTGAACAAAATTATAACGTGGTGCAGTGGGCAAAGCACACATTCTTTATGCTGTAGGTCGCTGGTTCGAGTCCACCAAGAGACTATATGTTTTGAGCCTGTTGATAGACTTTGAAAAGCTATCACCCGCCGGAGCATAGCGGAGGCGGGCAAGTCTTTTATGCTGAAAACAACCTTTGAGTGGATGGTTGGGACTTCCGTCGGTTCGAATCCCGGTGGGAGCAAAAAAGTGCTTACGTCATTTTACTATGGAGGGAGTTTCCCCGCCGGGGCGCAGCGGAGGCGAAAAAGCCCACTGCTGAGACAAACCAAAAACAACCGCCTCGTAGCGGCGGCGCTTGGCTAGTCTATGAAGTATGCGAAATTCGCAAAACCCCAGTCAGTTACTTTCGGGCCCTCAATGACAGGGTCTTACCTCACTTTAAATCTGACACTCAGGATGCCCAGCACCGCCACTCAAGCCATCGAGCGCGTTAACCGCCAGTGGGAGGACGAGACCTCAAACCTTGTCGCGAGCCACGAAAACTTTGGTGATGTTGCTCGCCACGTGGAGGAAGAAGCGTCGGGCTCCGGTTCCCCCATCCTTGCCGAGTATACAGCTATAGGTGGAGACGACACACTCAAGGACATGACCAACTTCTCTGCTCCCGAGCTGGATGCGCTCTGGGCACTCGTCGAGCCTGGTGTAATGATTACGTGGACGCAAGGGCGCGAGTGTAAGCCTTCTGTGTCTTGGAAAGACGCGCTTTTCAATACGCGGACAGTGTTGAAGCATTACGACACGTGGCAGAAGCATGCGATTGACGTCAACACCAGCATGTCTACGCAAGAGAAGATGGTCCATCGTGTTATCCAGACTATCTAGCCCGTGCTGTACGCCCAGCTGGTCAAGCGTGTCAAGATGTCGGAAGCTGGTAACACCTTCACCAACTATCCACATGCTCTCTACGCGACCGACGTCAAGTTCCAGCCGGCATATCGACCCAGTGGCCGCTTTACGGAGCAGAAGGTTTACTTCTCGGTTAAGCACAACCTGTATGGCTTCAAAATCGAGTGCTCTGTCGCACCACCAGGTGGTGCAGTCGACGTTTCCGATCACTCGCCTGGATCTAACTATGACATTCCATCCACCGCCAGATGCTACGCTAGGAGGACGTGTCGACTCGTGAAATAGGAGATGAACCGACTCAGTTCCCTCAAATGTGGGCTGCATTGGTGGACAAGGGGCACCAATGTGCTGATCGAGTGCTACGAACTATTCAACCAAAGAAGCAGCCGCGGGGCGGCACCCTCGACCGCGACGACATTGCCCGCAATAGAGCAGTTTCGGCGGATCGTGTACTCGTCGAGAACTTTTTCGGTCGAATGTGCATGCTTTGGAAAGCAACCTACGCTACCTTCAAGTCGAACGAAAGCCGATTCGATAGTGTCGCTCGGCTTTGTGCAGCTCTTACATGCTTTCACGTAGGCTTAACGCCTCTACGAGCTCGCGACAGCGACCATTACGATATGGTACTGTCAAAGTACCAATCAATGGGTGAGCGTGTTCGGTGCCAGGGCCCAGCGTTAGTATCGGATGCGCCAGCAGCTGCGTTCCCACCCTGCCCCATACAGCACTCGTCTGTCTGCATCTCAGCGCGAGACCCAGTACGAATCGGACGATCTGTTCTCTTTTGCGTTGTAGGACGACTGCTTTTAGCCCCCATATGCTTGCTCATAGCTTGCTAAGTTAATAGACATTTGAACAGTGGTTTCTGGCTCTTACTCTATGCTTGACGTTCCGACTTGCCGTCATAATGGATGTAATCAGACTCCGTGCAGCTAGACAGGATTAGGCAGCTACTTCATTGAGGTTAACAACCACGGAAGTCGCTTATGTCAGGTGCCCACTAATACCACACCACGCGCCCTCTTAAAATCCAAAATGCGCTACAGGGGTTGGAATGTGACGTTCACAGTGCTTCCGCCCGTCACCCCCTTGGCTAATTGATGGCAAGTTGGAAAGCGAGAAGAAAACTACCCGAGGCGGTTGCACTTAAAGACTACCGGGTTTTTATATGGGCAGAACCCAGGCGATATTAGAGCAGACCGGCTCTTGTCTGAATCTTGTGAAAATAGAGTTTTGGGCCACAAATGTAGCCAACTGTTTTCATAGGATCGTACTTGTCCCAGAAGTAACACGTTGAATCAAAAAATTGCCACGAGATGCAAATCTGTTGGAAATAGCAGTTGTAATGCGAGATACAAGCATCTGCTATCCGGAAAATTACATTGTCCGCAAAAAAGCATGAAATCCGTACACAAAGGAGGTTTATGCGAAATTGTACACCAACCGCTTAGACAAACTTTTTGAGACTGTTATCTAGTGAGGGTACTATTTGAACCCGACGCATCGTACACTTATAGGTTGGTGTTATCTCCTCCAGCCACTTTTTTGTCGTTGTGTAGGCCACCGCCGTGATAACTCCGAGCTGAGCGCTGTAGCTTTGTCTGCTAACTCGCGGGTAGTGCGAGCTTGGATGGAAGCTATCAGAATTTAGTGGCATCGTATTAGCACAATACTCGATAATATCATTTATACCTATTTCCTAAACGAGCGGCAATAGATAGCGTGGAGCAAAAGCCCCATTAACGACTGCAGTTTGAACATTATAATAATACATTATCATTGCAATTATCGTGCATGTTCACCTCTACCTACCTAGATGCACCCGTCGACGGTAGTAACGTCCCAGTACTTTTGATTGACCTTGAGAAACAAGATCATCTCGAGCGTCAGCGGCGAGAGGCGGTTGCGATCGTAGCGCAGCGCCATGCGTGCCATGCTGAACAAGCGCTCGACAATGTTTTAAGTTGGTGGGATTGCACGAGCAAGATGTATGCACTCGGTACATCGTCCACCTTGCGCCGTTTCAAAATTCGATCGGCAAAACCGACTTTCGCCGGTTCCTCCTGACGAACAGGAGGAGGTGCACGACGGAGAAACGGTTGCAGCGATGATCTCTCTGCACGAGTTAGCCTTTTGGCTTGAGCTCCAAGCACTTTCACGACACCCGACTCAAAGTCAGGTGAGTGCACAATTTCAGTGTTTGGTGCTGCAACATCGAAAAAAAAGTTAGTCATAAAATCAATTTCCTCATCTAGCTGTAGACGAAACCGAGAGAGTCGCCAAACGATGGCATGACCTCCAGCAGGCCATTGAGCAGGTCACGCGCGTCCAGCAAGTTTAACTCCTCACACTGCAGCTTCATGGCCACCGACTGCGCATCAGCCAGCTGCCCGAGGAGTGCTTTGAGCTTGTAGTTCGTCGCCGGGGATGGCATCTCCTCGACCAGCTCTTCGTCGTCCGCGCTGATAACTCACAGAGCTCGAAATAACGCGCCAGCATCGTGTACATCGATCCCCAGTGTGTATCCTGACGTAGTTTTGGCAGGAGAGGAGTCTTTAGTCTATTTTGTAAGAAAGAAGCGTTAGATTGTATATATATATACACCATATATATTTTTTAAACATGAGTATGTCAATTACATGCCTCAGTTTCGCAGCTTGGTTGATCGTACGCAGGCGCTTCATGAGCGACTGCACCTGCTCCCGCTCCTCCACGTAGGGCTCCAAGAAATGTCGGACGACCAGATTGAGCCGATGGCTTGCACAGCCGACAAGCGGTACGCCCATCAACCGGGCAAGCCGTTTGTTTACCGCACAGTTATCACCTACCAAAAACATGACGTTAGAGAGATCCTTACCGAAAAACGGCAGAAACGACGCCAGCGCAGACATGTGACATTCGGCGTTGAGGCGGTCATCTGTGCCGTTGATGATTGGGGCCATATAAAGCAGCGGGCAGTGGTGGGCACCGTTCCGGTCGTAGCACGCGTGCACCGCAAGATAGTGCTCGTTGGCGTATGTCCATCCGTCCAGAATCGCTCCGAACTGCTCCGGAAGCTCGTCGCCGATGCTTCGCTCAACCGCTTTGGTGACGTTCTCCATGTCGAGCGTAATGGTCTCCTCGCACACGGGCGCCAAGTTGGTGTACCTTACATAGAAAAATACCGGTTAGAAACTGTAAGCACTCCACAGTAAGCTTAGCAATATCTTACCGCCTTGGCGACTCCATCTCCACGAAGGAGAAAGGGAGGTTTCCTTTCACGATCCACTCGAGCCAGGCGTGTCGATTAGATGCCTTTTGATGCACACACGGAAGTAACGTCCCGGTGGCAGCAGTGTTGGCGGCCTCCATCTTGACCTCGAATTTACCGGGTCAGACCGCACGTGGGACACACCAGATTGGTGTACCCAGTTTTGGGTACATGCTTTCGCGTCTTGCCGCAGGCCTTGCAGATCTGTAGGCCGGTTGGGTCCCCGTCCTCGGTGAGGAAGGGCTTGAAGTAGAAGCAGGCGATCCGCTTCGGCGTGAACTTGTCCCTTTAGGCCAGGAACTAGTGAACTGCCGTTCACTGAGAGTTTGTATACTCTCGGAAGCTCTCACTTCCTCTGTGCAAGGTGCTGTGTGAACCGTCACACTTGGTAGCACTTGTAGTCAATCCACGCCAACGCGGGTAGACTACGTGAACCTCTGAGTTCTGGTCAACATGGACCGGAATGAGTTCCCTCATCTGAACGACTCTCAGTACGAGTCCGTTCGAAAGATGGCAGGCATCTTCGGTATGGAGGCCTTGCAGAGCTTAGTGGCGGCAACGCCAGCCGAGCAGGTCGAACGCGCCAGTGCGTTCGACACTTATGAACGTGGGCTTACCGCCCACGTGCGGGGAAGCATGCAACCTCCGATGGCAGAAGTAAAGCCATCTCGCCAGAAGCCATTGTGGCTGAAAGTGAACCCGTACGAAGGGAAGGAAGGTGAAAACCTTCACTTCTGGGTTCGAGAAGTAGAGCTCGCCATGGACGCAGCTTTGATCTCGACCGAGCAACTCCATGTTGCTTTTGCCCTCTCCAACCTTAGCGGTCGTGCTAAAGTGTTGGGCGTACACGCGTGAAGCAACTACGCCGGAATGCTTTGCATCCTGGGCTCAGCTGTGTGAACAGCTTCGAGCCGCCTTCCTCCCGGCGAACTATGAGTACCGCCAGCGCTCATGATTACTCTCGTGTAAACAAGAAAACGTGAGCTGCACGAATACATCCAAGAGATGCGGGAGCTCACTGATCCCTTGTGAGAAACCCACTCCATGAACACATCCAGGTGACGGTGTTCATGGATGGCCTCCGGGTGGGCCCTGCACGCACGCAATTGTTCCAGGTGCAGGCCAGCATTTCGAAGAGGCGATTCAAGTGGCCCTCCAGGAGAGTACAGCTATCGCCAGGCACGCACGCCAGCATCTGCGTGGCCAGGGGGCTCTACGCCGAGTTCGAATCGCACAGCCCCCAGTGGACCTGTCCCCATGGAACTCGGGCTCGCCGAGCAGCAGGACATCCGCTGCTACGGCTGCGGAAGGCTGGACCATATGAAATGGGCCTGCCCCGCAGGAGGACAGCGTAAGCGGTTTCCTCCCAGACCTCTAGGTCTCAAGGGTCGCTGGCAGAAGCCGCGACCCCGAGGCCAGGGAAACGCAGGCGACCAGTAGGGGCGGGGCGCCCTACTGGGGGAGATCTAAGTCTTCATGAGCGGGTGCGCGGGCGGCGCACACCATGGAAACTTAGCCCTGAGAGTCTGTGCACTCTCGAAGCGGAGAAGGGCAGCGGTGGGCTGCTTGTAGTACACGCACGTGTACGAGGATACGAAGTCCCTTTTCGTGTCCTCATTGATTCTGGGGCGTCGAAGAACTTCGCACGTCACCAGACGGTTGCTAGCAACAGCAACAAGTTGACCGATGCCTTGAGAGAGAGTAAAGGCAAAGGAACAGTGCCAGTGCAACTGGCGATGGGAAAGTGATCTCCGTTCCCCGGATCTACATGGATCTAGCTGTCAAGTTCGAGGACTTCGACAGCTCGGAACAGTTCACTGTTCTTGAGATGGACAAGTATGACTCGATCCTGGGCATGCCATGGCTTGAGAAGCATGAGCCATGGATTGACTGGCGTGGCAAAGCAATTGGTGCAAGCTGCCCTGCAGTATCCGACAGAGCATTGGTGAGTCATGTTCCCACCTCTGTTCGGAACTGGGCTGCCCGCAAGGGCCGCCAGGATGCCGTAGCATCCAAAGAATATTTGGGAGTCGTCGACGTATTGGACGACTCCACGGAAGTGGTGGCAGCAGGAGCTGCACCCGATCGAGCGTGGCAGACCTGTGCGGGTAGCCCTTGATCCCCACCGGAGTCTAGACCGGTGGATGAAGCTTCGAAGGTTGGTAGCCAAGGTCCACAAACGGTCGCCCAGACCTTAACTGAAGAGGAAGACGTGGAACGCGCTTCCAGTGCGGGTAACAGTATTCCTCACGGAGCCGTGAGTGCTCCCGATGTCGCCATTGAGACATCACACGACGTGGGTAACAAAGTACCACGTTACGGTCGCCATCGACGACACCGTCCCCGCCGCAAGTCGAGTCTGAATAACATTCAGACTGGAGTCGCTCCTAGCGACTCGGAGGCCAGGGCTCGGGCCCCTCTGACTCGGCCGGTCGAAGAGTGTTATCATATCTTCGACGGCGTGACCGTTCGTCCCGTCAAGGCAGCAGGCATCCATTTGGAGCCGCTGCCTGAGGTGTCAGAATTCCTGAACCTCGAGGACATGGTGGTGGACGATTTCCTGGCCGATCTCAAGGCTGGAGAGATCGCAGAGGTGGTGCTCTTGAAGCCGGAGACCACTCCAGAAGAGTTAAACCCCTCCTCTGTCCTGGAGGAAGACGTCCTGGAAGAGATGAAGAAGCGACGTGAGGCGCGCTTGGGTTCTGAAGCTCTCAAGAGCCCCAAGGATCCGGTGTATCATTTGGTGAAGAAGTTTGCGGACGTGGTGTCCAAGGATCCACCATCGCAACTCCTGCCAGATCGAGGATTTTGGCACGAGATCGATCTCGTGCCTGGCACAAAGTATTGTGTCACCCGGCAATGGCCTCTGACTCGAGAGCAGTGCGAGGTCATCGATGCCTTCTTTGCCGCGAAGGCAAAGGCAGGCATGGTGCGGGAATCGAAATCCCCGCACTTGACGCCAACCTTCTGCGTTCGGAAGCCGGACGGGAAGTGGCGTCTGGTTCACGCTTACAACAAGCTGATCAACGCGACGGTGCCGGCCCAGACATCAATCCCGCGAAAGGATGTGTTGTTAAACAACATGGCCGGCTGCGAGCTGTACAGCGCGCTAGATCTGGTGGACGGATACTACCAGATACGGATGTGCGAAAGCGACATCCCGCTTACAGCGGTAAGCACTCCAAGCGGCATGCTCTGGGAGTGACTTGTTATGCCGCAGGGCCTGTCTAATACCCCAGCGACGTTTAGTCGCTTGGTCACGCAACTTTTCAGACCGCTGTGTGCGTACGCCCAGACGTACTTCGACGATATATTCGCCCATACCCTTCAGGGGACGGCAAGACGGCTATGGAGGTGCACTTGGGGCACCTCCGTCGGGTGTTGGAAGTCACGAGAGCCAAAAAGCTCTATGCCAACATCGACAAGTGCGTCTTTCGTCACCAGAGATCAAGGTTCTCGGTTGCTTCGTCAGCAGCGCCGGCGTTCGGGCAGACCCGAAGAAGGTCAAAGCCGTTGCAGCTTGGCCCACGCCTCGATCCCAGAAAGATCTTCGGAAGTGGTTGGGCTCGGCCAACTACCTCCACAAGTACAGCGCGGGATACGCGGGTCTGGCTAGACCCTTGTCGGAACTTTTGAAAAAGGGTTCCGACTGGCGCTGGGAGTGTCAGCACCAGGATGCCTTTGAAATCATCCAGGCTAGCCTTCAGCAGGCACCGGTTCTGGCGCTGCCGGACGAGACGAAGCCGTTCAGCGTCGTCTGCGATGCCTCCGACTACGGAATCGGTTGTGCGTTGCTGCAGAACGATGCACACGGGTTCGAACGAGTCATATCGTTCCAGTCCAGGCAACTCAAGGCTGCCGAACGGAGCTACCCCGTTCATGACAAGGAGCTGCTTGCCATGAAGCACGCCCTCGTTACGTTTCGGGTGCATCTTCTGGGCTCTCGTCCCTTTGTGATCTATACAGACCACGCGTCCTTGCGGGCGGCGACCAACTCGCCACACCGATCCCAACGGATGGCGAGGTGGCTGTCCTGCTGCGCGGAGTACAACTTCCGCGTCGAGTACAAGCCAGGCAAGCTTAATGTGCTTGTCGATGCGTTGTCTCGCAGGCCAGACTATGAGCTGGCCCACATCACCCGTGTCACGACAGATCTTCACGATCGGATACGCATGGCATATCGGAACGACGAGTCACTCGTGTGTCTCGTGCGATTCCTGGCCGCAGGCAAGGAGGCCAAGTCTGAATGGCTCTCGTCACGACAGCGGTCCCGGCTCCACCGATACGAGTGACAGTATGGCCTCCTCTTTTATCGGGTGGAGTCCCATGAGCCTCCGCGGGTCGTTGTTCCCACGACGAGGATCTGAAGTTTGATATCCTCCTGGAGGCGCACGATGCGCCCTCCAGCGGCCACTTGGGTCGCGAGAGGACCTTCTTGTCTGTCTCGCAGGCCCTCTGGTGGACCCACATGTACAAGTGGGTGACCCGGTATGTGCAGACATGTGAAACATTTCAGCGGGTGAGCCCGCAGGGCACGCCTCGGCCCCTTTGCAGAGTCTGCCTGTCCCGGCAGACTGCTGGAAGTCAATGAGTCTTGACTTCGTCTTCGGACTTCCCGCCGACGACCACGGCAACACCGGCATCTTGGTGTTCGTGTGTCGGCTGAGCATGATGGCGCATCTTGCTCCGGTGCCAGACACGGTCACTGGCGAACACGCCGCTCGACAGTCCGTGGATGGCGTCTTCCGCCATCATGGTCTTCCGGAGACCTTCGTCTCGGACCGTGAACCGCGGTTTACCGCTGCGTTCTGGCAAACGCTGTTCCAATTGCTTGGAGGCTGCACATGTCTACTGCTGACCATCCCAGACGGATGGCCAGACAGAGCGTGTCAACCGGGTGCTCGAAGACACTCTGCGGTGTGTCTGTGCGACAGCCCCTCGCACGTGGTCAGAGCGACTCCCCGTGGTTGAGTTCGCACTCAACAACGCGGTCCACTGGTCGACCGGGTTCACCCCGTTCTACCTAAACGGGATGCGTCACCCGCGAGTGCCCCTCGTTCTGCGTGGGGGCACTGAGTCTTCGATCTTAAGTGGGGGAGAGGCTCGGAAAGCCCTTTCCTCCCAGGTCTCGGACTTGAGACCTGTTTCCTTGCGGAAACAGGTGAAGTCCTTTATCGACACCAGGTTGAATGTGATCAACCGAGTCCGTGGTGCTATGGCGATAGCACAGGACAGACAAAAGGCGTACTCTGACAAACATGGAAGAGGAAACGTTAACGTGTTTAAGGTGGGCGACTTAGCCCTGCTCGACACTAGAAACCTACCGCTAGACACTGTCAGCTCGGTAGGGAGCAACAAGCTGAAGCATCGCTTCATTGATCCGTTCGCGGTCCTGGCAAGACATGGTGCTTCGTACATCATCGATCTGCCTAAGTCCATAAAGACGCACCCGACGTTTTATGTGGGTCGTCTGAAGCGGTATCATGATCCGCTGGGGTCTGCTGCTCTCCAGACGCCACAGGCGTCCCGCGAGGAGGAGGACCCAACTCCTCGAAACGAGACTCAGCCTCAGACGTCGTCGAACGTCCAGCGGCGTAAGGCCAAGCCCCACGCGGCATTGGTGGACTGCGAGGCGTCTGGTACGCCGGAGGGGCTCCGTACGGTTGAGCCCCAGCTGGGTAAGCCGAGTACCCACCATAGCCATACGGCTGAGCGTACGGCTGCGCGTACCCGTAAGATTGTGTCTCCGTCCGCGGTGCCAGGTCACGAAGGACACCCCGGACCTGTTGAAGCTGGCGGAAAGCCTCATCCACACCGGACGGGGGCGCCCGGCGACCAACCCGATCATGGAGTTCCGAGATCTCCCGGCCCAATTGGCGCAGGTGGTCCTCAAGCTTCGCGAGGACCTCGCGAATCCCTGCCTGGGCGGCAGCATCACCGCCAGTCCCGAGACCCAGAGCGATCTCGAGGACAACAACGCGTTGACGGAGACGATCAACCTCCGCGTTCTGCGGCTGAGTCACAGTCGCAGGCGGTGCACTCGGCCGAGAGGAGCGCCCCGCAGGAGGTGCCTCGCACTCGAAGTCGAACGAGAGCTCCTCCACCTCTCCTCGACCTTAATGGAGAGACCCACTACCACATGGAGCGGGTCACCCGCGAGCGGCTCCTTGATGGAAAGCGCCAGCTCCAGTGAAGTGGCGGGGATACCCCGACTCACATAACTCGTGGGAGCCGATTGAGCGGCTCCAGGCTGACTGCCCGAAGGCTGTCGTGGTCTGGGAACAGAAGCGGCAGCAGCTTCGTGAGTAGTTCGGGCCTTCTTGCCCGAACGGGGTGTGGGCGCTGATGCATAGAGCTCATACCCACGCTCACCTTGAGCGCTGGAAGCCGCGCGCTTCTGAAAGTCCTTTGGTAGCAGTCGCTTGCTAACCAAATGGACAAATTCAATCCGAAGATCGCGCTGGTCCAGGATATAGGACAGCAAGAAATCTTGTTGGAGCTCCCGGAGCTTCTCCTGTGAGTAGCTATGAGAAGCTACCCACTTCCAGAACAGCAAATCGGCGGCGCCCCACGACTGGCAGTTCTCGGGGCAGACCCAGGGGTAACCCCAGACGGGATGGAGACCACCCCGATTCTCGGGCTTCTTGCGCCGAGTCGTGAATTCCTTTAGAGGAATTCGGTGCGGTGCGAGAAGCACGCACCTGGCAGCCTCGATGATCTCCATGAACAACGGGTTCCGCTGCACCAAGGTGCGTTCGTACGCACCTTTGGAGGTGTGTCCTCCAATGAGCCCACGAGGGGCAACGAGCTGCTCCAAGTAGAGCTCAGCACCGGAGCTGGGCTCTGGAGGCCAATACCCCTCGCGGGTGTAGCGCTCCTCCTTCGCGAGCAGGCGAGCCGTCGTGACCTGGCGAGTGGGACCCCGTCGTAGGACGCCCCCGCACTCGCTGGGCAGCTTGGAAGTCCTCCTGCTGCTGGTCGAGATCGTTCGAGATCTCCTGGGGCTCGTTGACAGCACCCTCCTCCTCTCCCTCCTCAGAGTCTGAGCCGAAGAGGTTCTTGTAGGGGTCACCCCTGGTCTCCAGTGCCTCACGGCGTGGTGACCTGGACGCATTCCGCTTCTTGGTGTGCTTGCTCTGTTCGACTGCCGCCTTGGCAGCCTGAGCTCGCTCACGACCCTCAGAGAATGAAAGGTTCCTGAGGGCACGACGAGGTTTCTCGTCCTCGTCAGTCCGGGTATTGAATGAGTCCATGGCCTCGTCTGTAATGGGCCAACTCTGTGCCCACTACTTCGGCTTACACGTTAGCGCACGTGTACGAGGAAGCGTAGTTTGCTTAAACTTAGGTCAACTATACTTTCGTCCGTAAGTATAAATTTACTAAAATAAGAAAAGCTAAAAGCCGTTTTGGGTTAAAATGAGAGCTGTTATTTATGATTTATGTCTGGACTGGGTTTCCTCCTAAAACTGATATCCTATATGAAAGGTATTCTGCCATCCGATGGCTGTCAGAACCCCGCTAATCTAATTGGTAGAAAGAAATGCTTATCTACCAATAGGAAGCCTAAATACATACAGACCAGCGGTCTACAAAGTGTAACCATTGGCGTGTCTTACACCAACGTTCGAGAACCCTCCATGTAACCAAGTGGCTACGTGTGGCCACTTGCGTGTAACCCTGTTACAGCTACCAAGTGTGACGGGTCGCACGGCACATTGTACAGAGGAAGTGAGAGCTTCCGGGAGTATACAAACTCTCAGTCAACGGCAGTTCACTAGTCCCTGGCCTAAGGGGACAACTGACCAAGACTAGGTAGATTTAAGACTGAGTGTACTAGCCGAGCGCCGCCTGCGTTGCGGGCGGTGGCGCAACTTGATTTGTAACCCGTTCTCTCGCTGTTCCAGCTCGCTTCACTACCTGACCGCTCCCGCCTTCGCTTCGCTTGGCGGAAGGTTGCAGAGATAAGTAACGTGAAAAATCATAACATGTACTTGGTAAATGTAGTTATGCAGTGCAGCGCTCCTTAATCCCTACTCGAAAATCTGCCTGTACACTATGGTGTCTGTGTACACGCCGTCCTCCTCCTCCAGTTCCGGGTACTCGATCAGCGCCTTGAACTTGGATCGAGACGTCACTCTCGACAGTGCGACATACAGCTAACCATGCGAGAAGCAGGGTGTCGACAGATACAGCCCGAGGTTCTGCACGGGTTTCCCTTGCGCCTTGTTGATAGTCATCGCGAAGGCAGGTTGAACCGGAAACCGCTTGCGCCGCAGACGAAAGGGAAATTCGCGCGCCTCGCCGTCACTGATAAAGGCGATCCTCGGAATGAGCACATGGTGGCCTTGGCGCTCGCCAGTCATGATCGTTGCGTGGATCACGTGGGGCTTGAGTTCGACAATGCGTAGACGCGTTCCGTTACACAGCCCCAGGCCTGGTTTTAAATTTCGCATCATCATGATGGGGGCGCCCTTCTTCAACGTCAGCTTGTGTGGCGGAATACCATTGATATTGACAGTGTGCAGCACCTCCTGCTCGAAGAAATTAACCTCTTCGTCTTCTCCCACAGAGTCAGTTGACAGGTACTCTTGAGATACCCCTTCCAGCCGTTGCGCCACAGCCTCGTTAATGCGCTGTACAACCGCGTTTGTAGTAGTCAAGATGGTCCGGTTAGCGAAATACTCATCGTTCGCGATTTCGGGGTTGTTGATATCCGCGTACATATCATCAACCATCCGCGTAAGACCTCTCGGGATGGCCCCAGGACGTATATCTTCGTCTTCATCATCGTCGGACAGCTCCTCCACCGGGTTCTCGATTAGCAAGTCCTTCGGTATCTTGATACAGTTCGGTCCAAGGGCCGGATTGATCTCGTGTCTCCCCTCTCCCACTTGAAGGAGAAACTCCGAGATCTCTGCAAGCTCTGTGGCGGTACTCTCGTTTTGAGCAGACACCACCCGTATGTTTTCCCTCAGATGGAGCTGCTGGAACTTTGGCCACAGCGTGGACGACTTGAGGCAGGCATCGATCGTTTGTGCTGGTGTACCTCTCACGGCCACCGGAAGAATCTGGCGGAAGTCCCCGGATAGCACAAAACTTTCCCTCCAAACGGCTCGTCGTCGTTGTCCATTAGGTCACGTAAGGACCGGTCGACAGCCTCAAAAGCGTGCCGGTGGGTCATCGGCGCCTCGTCCCAGATGACCAAACTGGCCTTCTGAATTAAGCCCTTCAAGTGAGACTGCTTGAAGATGGAGCATGTCGACGTGTCGTTCAGCTTCAATGGGATCTTAAAAGTTGAGTGGGCCGTGCGCCCACCCATGAATAGCAGAGAGGCAATACCACTCGACGCTACCGCAAGCGCGATCTTCCCCGACAACCGCACCTTTGCCAAAATATGCTTCAGTAACGTCGATTTACCCGTACCCCCCCCCCCCCGGTCCATCAATGAAGAACAGGGTGTTACCCGGTGTCGGGTTATCTACAGCATTAATGATCGTGCTATAGACAGATCGCTGTCCATCATTAAGCAGATGTTCTTGGTCAACCGTTTCTTGGAGGACATCATGGTTGTACCCTTCCATTTCGCGGCGAATGAGATTGTTCTGCAGTAGCGAATCCAGCACCAAGTGTGGATACTCAGACAGTTGGGGAAGGTATTCGAAGTGGGCTACAGCGCTTCCGTTGGCAAGCAGCAAGTCATTCAGGCTCTTGAGCGTGTGGAACTTCACCATTTCTTCCTTGGCGTGTCCTTCCAAGCTGCGGTACTTGCAGCCGAAGTGTAGAGAGAGGTCGTCGTAAAACCGTTCCCACAGAACGCCAACCTCTACGACCTGAGGTTACACGATGATTGTTGCGAAAAGCTGTCGGAGCTGGTACGGCATCCGGAACTGAGAAGCCTCAGTCATGCAGGCTACCCATTCTGAGTTATCCTCAAGATATCCCGCGTTGAGCGCAGCTTCGCGATACGAATCGTAAGTGACCCCATCTACCGTTCGTAGATTTTCAAAGGACGTCGGTCCTTTTCGGTGGCACAGCAACACGCGCATGTAGAACCTCTGCATATCCCGTGGAGACACGTGAATCATCAGGCCGAGGGCGGCTTGGTACCGTTGTCGACGTACCCACCGCTTGGCTTTCGTGTCCCACCGGAATAGTTTGGGGATATCCTGGTACAGCGCGCTTTTTGCGACTTGGTTTTCAGGGGCCTCGCTTGCACACAACTCAAA